>JAADVT010000514.1:0-23313 GCA_023335895.1 Pythium rishiriense
GCGGATTGTCGAGTGTGTCCACGCGCGGCCAGCCAGCGGCGTGACGATGCATCTCAAGGAGGCGGTCTCATCTTTGGATACGGAATGGATCAGACTCTGAGGGATGAAGTAGACTGGAAAAACGAGGATACGCTGGTGAACCCAGGATCGGATACGCCGAGCAAAAACTTGTTCTAGCATGGGGCGTGTATTTTTGGACGCCTGGCGTGATTGACATCCGCGGACGCGTGTCCCAGTGGCGCTTGAAGTTGGAGCGTCGCGTCGCATCACAGGAGCGCCAGTCAGGGGAAGAAGGCCGTGCTATGATTAGACAGACTGTGACTGGAACGGCTCTCTCCCGAGTCCCGTGGACCGTTATCGGATGGAGCTCCGTGTAACGATCGCTGATACTATGTAGCCAAACGGCCATCCAGGCGCACAGCCTCGGTGTGCACGAATGTGGGGGGCGCTTGAGCCTCGCAGTGGGGCTGTCACAATCGAATCCAAACCCATCAGATACGATGAAGAACTTTATGTTTGTCCTCCTCTACGTGGTCGCGCTGCTAGTCCATGGCGCCTGTGGCGACGCGAGTGCTGATAGCACGCCCCCGCAGGATCCAGAGCAGGAGGCTGCGTTGTGTGTCGTGTACTGTCACGCCGAGAGTGAGTTTGCGCCGCCCGTGTGTGGCTCCGATGGCGTCACGTACGGCTCCAACTGCCTGCTGCGCGCCGTACAGTGCCGTGACCCGACCGTCACCAAGGCCCACAACGGCAAGTGCGAGCCCAAGGTACCAGGCGAACCCACGACACCGCCACCCGAAGTCCAAGACGACCCGTACCACACGACGCCCGAGCCCACGATGCCCGACCCGTGTCTCCGCAATTGCACGGCGACGCCCAAGCAGGAGGTGTGTGCCTCCAACAACGTCACGTTTCTCAATTCGTGCCACTTCCAGAACGCCCGGTGCGACGACGCACAGCTACGCGTGGTCCACCATGGCGCGTGTGTGGCGCGCATGCCCAAGCGCCACACATTCTGCGACGGCGACATGGCACGCGAGTGCTCGAGCACGCAGCGCCGCCACGCGCCGATTTGTGGCTCGGACAAAGTCACGTACAAGACGGCGTGCGACTTCAAGATCGCGTTCTGCCGCAGCCACGCGACCTTGGGGGTCGCCCACGAGGGTCCGTGCCGTCCGAAAATGTAGTCGGCGGACACCGACACCCCCCCCCCCAGTGTGTGTTGTCCGTGCCAAACAAATAAAGAGGTGGGAACAAGTAGCCCAAATGTGATCCAAAACGGGATCGTTCTCCATTGCGGTGTCGGACTCCCACTTCCTTTTCTTCTCTCACGGTATCAGCACGCACTGTGCTTGGCGATCCAGAGCGGCCGGCCGGCGTGGTACTTGCACCGCTGCGCGTTGCGGAACGTGCACTTGTTGGCGTACGTGACCCCGTCCGAGCCACAGAGCGGGATGTACTCGCGCGTACAGGGCCTCTCGCATTGCGCTCGTCCTCCTTCGACGCGACGCCACTCGTTCGGAGCGCACTCACCAGCAGAGGCGATGCGCAGAGCTGTGTCCTCGCAACGCGCGACTTGGAACGCGCACTCGTTGGCGTAGCGGATCCCGTCGGTCGCACAGCACGGCGCGATGGCGTGGGCTTCACAGCGCTGCTGCTCGCACGCGCGAAGCGACATGGCCGACGCCACGTCGACAAGCATCACCACCGCCACGCACAGCAGCACGCGCGTCATGCAGCCTGGCATCGTAGTTCCGTGGGATGTGACGACGTCCCAATCTTTCGTTAGCTACTAGTATGGTGGCTGAGAAACGCCAGATTCGTCCACGAAATGTTCGAATATTTTCTTGTAGAGGTATTTAATATTAGAAAAACCCCGTCTGTAGCTGCTGGTTTCCCACAGTTGATGCGTTATGGGAGGTTTTCCACCTTCGCGGTGCATTCTCCCTTGTGGGCCACGACGAGTCCCGGGTGGTCGCACCGCGCGCGCCGGAGCATGCACGCATTGCTGTAGGTCTCGCCGTCGGAGCCGCAGACGGGGTCGTACTCCATCGTGCAGAGCATGGGGCACTTGTGGTTGGCGTCCACGGAGCGCCGCGCGTCAGCGAGGACGACCAGTACCGCGAGGAGAAGAACCGACTTCATGGTGTGTGTGGTGGTCGGAAGAATCGGAATGGTGGGCGACTTTCATGAGTGGAGCGACAGGGAGCGAAGGAATGGGAAAGGAAAAATAAAAATGCGATCAACACTCGATGAAGTTGGCATAGTTCTAGAGCTTTTCTGAGGTCACGTTACTGTTGCGGGTCCACCACGGGCTCGCGATGTTGCTGGCGCATCGATCGGATGTACAGCACAAGCGCGAGCGAGAGCGACAGTGCGACGATCAAAAAGTCGTCTGACACGACGAGTTGCCGCCAGTCCGCCAAGAGCGGATCAAAGTCTATGGGCGTCGCGAGCCATTTCTCGAGCCGCACTAGCTGATTGATGATCCAGAACTCTTCGGGTTCCGTGGTCGCGGCTTCTTCGCTCTTGGCAGCTTGAGGAGGAGGCGATGGCGGCGTCTGCGTAGCTGGGGTAGTTGGCTCTACGTTGCCAACGAGCACATCCCACCAGCGTCGCCAGCTTTCAATCCACATGTGAACCTTGAGCTTCCACAGCGCGAGCGTCACAGGCACTCTCGCGTCGTTGTGAGACTCGATGGCCTTGTCGAAGTACCGCTTTGCGAGATGGAAATCCTGCTGGACACCGACGCCGTGCTCGTACATGAGGCCCAGGTTGAACATTGCTTGCGCGTTCGACTTCTTACTCGCTAGCGCATAATGGGCACTTGCCTTCGTGAAATCAACGTCATGACCGCCCTTGCCGTAATAGTAAAAGTCGCCGATTTTCAGGTTCGCATCAATGTTGCCCTGGAGTGCTGCGAGCTTGTACAGCTGGATCGCGCCATTGGTGATCTCACTATCTGAAAGGGCGGACGCCGACATGCTCGTCACAAACATCGGAGACAAGAAGCCGAAGTCGAGAAGGTACGCGGCATTGTGCTGTGCGACTTCGTAACCCTGCTGTGCCATCACCGCGTACTTCATGAACGAGGCCTCGTAATCTTGGTTCTTGAAGTCCTTGAAAGCGCGCGACATCATACGGTCCCACTCGCCACGCTCGGCGACTAGCTTAAAAGAATCTACTGCATTCTTGCACGACCGAGACGTACCGATACCATGAAGGCTCATGTGCCCAAGCTTGTGGCTGGACAGCGTGTGGCCTTGGTGAGCAGCCACCTGGAAGTAGCCGTGCGCGACTTCGTATTCTGGATCGACACTCTTCACGGAACCGGCACCCTGCATGTGGAGCACGCCGAGGTTGTAAAAGGCCTCCATATTGCCTTGCTTTGCAGCCGTCTTGAAGAGCGAAAGCGCCTTCTCGTGGTTCCGCTTGGTGGCCTTTCCGTGCAAGTACATGTACGCGAGCTCGTTGTGGGCCGAGGCCGAGCCTTCCTTGACGGCTTCTTCGAGGAAGTCGAACGCCGTCTCGTTGTTTTGCTCGACGCCAATGCCGTAATTGTACAGGTGGCCGAGGTGGTACGCACTACCCGTCGCACCGAGGTCGTACGCACGCTCAAATAGCTTGGCGGCTTTGACGAGATCCTGCTTGAGCCCGCGCGCGCCATAGTAGTACAGCGTCGCGAGGTTCATCGTGGCCTCCGGGTCGCCCTTGTCGGCCGAGAACTGGTAGTAGTCCACGATGGCCGCGTCGCTCGGCACATTTTTCTTGTGCTGCGTCTCGTGGACCGTCTTGAGCCGGCGCAAGGGCAGATCGTGGATGGCCGGCTTGGTCACGTCGGCCTCGCGGAGCGCCATGGCCTTGTTGGCCGCGACCTCGTAGTACCGTACGGCGCTTTCACAGTTCTTGGGCGCGTTCACGCCCAGCAAGTGGCGGTGGCCCATGGCCAGGATCGCGCCCATGTGCTGGCCGACCGCGGCAAAGTAGTACTGCGTCATGGCCTGGGCCTCGTCCTTGGGGAACCCCCAAAAGCCGTAGCTGTACGCGACGCCCAAGTGGAACTGCGCGTGCGCGTCGCCGAGGTCCGCGGCCTTGGCGTAAAAGCCCATGGCCAGCGTGCCGTTGACCGAGGCCGCGACCGTGTTGTTGCCGTAAAAGAAAATATTGCCGAGCTCGACCAGCGCCTCGCGGCGCGTCGCGGGCGTCGACGCGCTCGAGAGCACGGCGTCCGTGAGCGGGAGCACGAGCGAGTACTCGGACTGGATGCGCAGCAAGTCGTGCTCGAGCGTCGAGCCGGGGAGAATGATATCTGTCCACGAAACAGCCCCATGTCCAGCTAAGCGACCAGGTCCAACAAGAAAAAAAGAAATAAAAAAGAGGGCGCCACGGGACAAGCCGTACCGTTGCGGTGCGCGTGCTGGATCGATCCGGAGCTCGCGCGTGCGCCGCTGAGCGCTGCACACGCGAAGACAAGCGCCAGTCGCTTCATCTTCAAGGCCGACGACGGTTTAAAGTGTTTCGTCCGGTTCTCGGCTTGTGTGGGACGTACAGAGACCGCGAGACACGCGATCGAATCGACGGAGGCGGGGCTATGTGTGTATGCGTGTGTGAGAGAGAGGGAGGCGGTGGCTGCGCTGGCGGCAGCGGTCGCGAGCTGCCACGGGGCGTGGCACGAGTGGGCGGTTCCAATGGGGAAATTGCCGTTGTCACCATGGGGGCCGAAAATGACGGAACAAGGACATGCTATAAAACCTCACCGCTCAGGACATGTAAAACCTCACGTTGGATAATAGTGACATGGGACAAATATGAATAGGTTATCCAATATAAGAGGTTTTAGCAATAAAGTGTGCATTCTCATATGGGATGAAGCCACCTCAATTATACATTATAAGAGGTATAGCCGGAGTTGTGTGTGCATCCGAGTCAGACACGTCATCGCTCGGGAGCAGATCATCGGGCGAAGCCATGAGAACATTCGCATTGACCTGGAAATCCCTCCAACGCTCGACGCTTGCTGGTGTTTTAGGTCCATGGACCAACGCGTCTACCGCCAACGCCCCGACTGGCCTGTTTGGTCTAATGGGCGGCGCAGGGAATCGGCGGGTGCTCTACCCGCTTCGACATTTTTAGACGCTCGCTAGCCTCCGGCGTTTCAGTCTCGCGCAGATAAACCTCTAAAACTGTATACATGTTGAGCAGCACCGTACTATATGTTTCCTAGATTAATCAGAAAAAAAACATCTCGAGGAAGTCTGATCCCATGGCATTTATTTCGAGCCCCGAAAACGTGACCTGGCCATGGCCTCGGATCCGTCGGAAGTTCCCGTCGCGAATGCGTACCGAGCCAACGAGCGCGGCCACGGCCGTGGCGCCAGTCGCGACGGTCCACCGCATGCCGTCGGACCGCGTTTTCCACGTGGCTCTCGGTCGCTGGGCGTTTGTGGCGTGCTGGTGGCTCGTCATGGGCTTGCACATGTTCCTCGGGGGTTTCGCACTCAGCGCCGCCACGCTCCACTGGTACCTCCAGCAGGAGAGGGTCGCGATGGCTATGAGTGCGCTGAACATGCCCAAGCGGACGCTTGAGCTGACGGCCTACGTGTTTTTCCTCGTCGGGTTTGCGCACTGTTTTGCCATGGCGCGTGTGTTGAGCCACTGCTATCGAGCGAGACAGTTGGTGCTCCACGCGCCCAGGGCCACCCAGACAGCTCGGCCCGCAACGGGGATCGTCGGCCGTATACGGAGCGCCTTCGACGCGGCCAAAATCGCGTGGGACAAGCTGTTTGGTCCGACGGGCTTCTTCGGCTTCAGCAACCCCCACTTTGAGATGGTCTTCCTGTTCCGCGAGGGCTCGGAGATCGTCTTGCAGACCTACCAGGCGTTCAAGCTCAGCGAGTCGGTGCCGCGCAAGTGGATCAACCAGCTCGCGGCCGCGGTCATCGTGCTCAACTGCGCCGGCTCGCCGATCGTGCACCTCGTGTTCCGCCGGCACGACGGCCGACGACGCGTGGTCAATCTACTCCAAGATGCGGTCCTCGACTTTTCCTGCTCGATCGTGATCCCTCTGAGCATCTTGGTGCCGTATACGGGGACCTACAACACGAAGACCAACCAGTTTCCGGACGAACTTATCATGGACGACACGTGGTTCGTGAACGCCGTCGCAGAGATGCGCCAAGTGCTCGTGACGTCGTTTCCAGACTTTATCTCGACGATCATGCCGCAGCTCAGTCTGCTCGGGTACCTCATGACGTTCAAAAACCTTTTGAGGAGGAGATCGGCTCGTATTCACGATCGGCCAGTGCTAGAAGAAAAGGTGCCTTCGCTGAAGCAGCCCCATGATAAGCGCGTTGCCGGTCCAGCCCTTGTCACAAAACGTGATGCCGGCACGTCACCTCAACCATCTCAGCAGCAGCGCCAGAAGTCGACGGCAAGGCGTAGGTTGATTAATGTCGTCGCCCACGTGCTCTTTGTATTCTGGGGCTGTGGCGTGCTTGGTCTCCACTTGGATGCGTATCGCAACGAGCACCTTATCGTGCCAGGGTGTCAACTCCACGTGAGTGCGTGGCACTCATCGCGCTATCCGTGCTCTATGATGCAGCTCAATTGCCACGCGAACCAGTTCGACGGATCAGCCGCCGAGCTCACACCAGTCTTCGACTTGCTGGAACGCGCGTCTCTCCGAGTGCTCGTGTTTACACACTGCCCGCAGCTCACGATTCCACCCGTCGTGACTGAATTCGACCAACTCGCTGGGATCGAACTTTTCAACTGCACTCTTGTCGACTGGTCCGAGCAAGCTGCCATCACTGACGCAAGGCAGCCGCTTGTCGGCTACATCTACTTCATTCTTACCAACTGGACGTCGTTTCCAGCAGGCCTGTTGCACGACCAGTTGCCCACGCGGTTCACGCACGTGTTCGTTGTGGCCAGCAACCTGACGAATCTACCCGAGGCCATCGGCGTTTGGAGTTCACAACAGTGGATCTCCGTCATATTCGAGCGAGTACCGTTCCTCACACATCTGCCCCGTTCGATCTGCACCCTGCGGACGACAGCGTTGTGGTTCACTGGCAGTGGCATCACGAGCTTTCCAAGTGCGTGTGCTACGTTCGACGTACTCGAATTAGGTGTTTCTGGGAGTGCCCTACGCTCGCTTCCGGATACAGTGGGTCCAAACCTTCAGCTCCTATATGCCGAGGATACCAACATTGCCGAGTTACCTGGCTGGTTCGACACGTGGTACCACAGTGCACCTGCAAAAGTTGCTGCATTCCATGGTAGCCCGCTATGCGATTCACCCGAACTCTATGAGGACGCGTCCTTGTGGAACAAGACATGCAGAAGCGAGAAACCGTTCGCCAAGGTCGCGTACCCACTCGACCTCATGCAGCACTTTCGGCCATTTGACCACGCGTTTACCCAGACTTGATAGATATGACGTACATTGCGAAAGACGCCGAAGAATGCCAGTCGCAGTCAGCACAGATGATCTCGAGTTACCCCATTGGCTTGAGGCGAGATCTGCTCTGTACGTATCGTCGATCTCCAAATAGCACGTGATAGCGCCCTCCGAGCTGACCTCGAGCCGTCCTGAGTCCATCCCATAATTTGCCAAGCACTGTGCGATGGAGGCTGCGTGCACGTTCGCTCGCAGTGGACCGCATTCCGCGTCAATTGTACCTCTTGAAAGCAGAAGCTCCCGGCGTGCGAGCGTCCAACACGTTTCGGTGCTCGTATCGTTGCGTGTCTACAAGCTGTGCTGGTGGACCGTACTTGCCGCCCACACCCTTGTCGGCGTGTTTGTGCTTTTCGCGGGACTCAGCCACATCGCGCTAAGCGTCCCGATCGTCCACACGTCGACAATCGCTCTGGGCATCTCGATCCCCGTCAAGTGGCTCAGTGGCTCGAGCTATGTTGCCATCGCTTTGCTGCATTTCCGGTCCGTCGTCCGCATCATTTCGTGGTCCGCACATGCGCGACGACTGACTCTAGTTAGACCTGAAACACCCAGGAAGAACCCACGCAAGCCTGGGAAGAGGTGCCTCTTCTTCCAGGCCTACCGTCGTCTACGAGGGTTCTGGCGTGCATGCTTTGACACGGAAGGCTACATTGGTATCAACGGACCGTACTTCGCTTCGGCGTTAATCGTGCGCGAGTGCATCGAAATCGTCACCCAGACGTACCAGGCGTACACGCTGAGCCGGCTCGTCGCGACCAATTGGATCAACCGCTTCGCTGTCGCAAGTGTCGTACTCAACTGCTGGTCCACTTTACTCGTGCCGATTGTTCACGAATGGCTCCTACCGCCGCACGGCAAGCACCACAGCGTTGCCGTTCGACGCCTTCTCCATCTCGTCGCCGACATGTACCTGGACTTTGTGTTCGGAATCATTCTGCCGGTCTGCGTGATGGTGCCGTACGTTGTCTCGTACGACTGGGCTCACGGTGCCTTCCCGAAGCACCTGCTTGACGACGACGTCTGGCTCGTCAACGCCGTCGCCGAGTCGCGCCAAGTGCTGGTTACGTCTTACGTCGACTTTTGTGCATCGCTATTGCCTCAAGTCGGCATTTACAATTGTCTCTCCATCGTCAAGACACTCGTGCGGACTGGAAACCCACTCGCAACGGTAGTTCACTCTGAAGCTCTACAGAGTGCTACGTCTACAGCGACGAAGGGGAAAGAAAGCCTTGCCTCACGATTGATTGCGATCTCTATGAGCGCATGGGGTGTGGTCGTGCTGGGCCTCCACATCCAGGCCCAGTATACGGGATACTCATCGACCGCCGAGGCAGTCGCTAACGGGTGTTTCCGTTACCAACGTCCGTGGTTGACAACGAAGACGGCATGCTCAGTCTTGTCGCTCAACTGCTACCGTCGCAACATTAGTGGCTCGGCCAAAGAGCTCGATCCAATACTGGCTACGCTCGACAGAGTGGCGCTCGCTCGCCTTAACTTGGTGCACTGCTCCGCCCTCTACATGCCATCCATGCTCGAGCAGTTCCACGATATTTATGTGATTGAGGTCTACAACAGTACGCTCGTCTCATGGCCCAATGAGTCGGCGATCACGCACTTGAGCCACCCAACGATGATGACGCTCAACATCCGGAACAGCCGTTTGGTCTCCTTCCCGGACGCTCTTCTGCGCCGCGATCTTCCTCGCGCGCTGACCAACGTTGGTTTTTACCACTGCAACATCACAGAGCTTCCCGAGACGTTAGGCGATGCCTGGGCGAGTAGCGCCATTGACGTCTTTGGACTTGAAGGATCGAATGTGCGGAGACTCCCACCGTCACTCAGTCGCGTTCGCTGGCGGATCCTGTGGCTCGCAGGCAACCAACTCGACGAGCTGCCGCAAGATCTACTAGCCCGAGCGAGTCCTGAGCAGTTGTGGGTTTCGGGTAATCCGCTTGTGAATCTTCCTGCCCATGTTGGCAACACGAACTTCCTGTCCAAGATCTATGCTGAGAACACGGGCATCGCACATGTCCCAGTGTGGCTTCCAGCCTGGCTTGAATCTTCCAAGCCTGTCGGTTTCAGGACAAGCGCGTCTTTTTACGGAAGCCCGGTGTGCCACGATGGTTCACCACTCGATAACCGTTTGTGTCGCGACAACATGCAGACCGCCAACGGCGTGGTGCCGTACGAGGCATCTGCATCGAAGTACCCTCTGTAGCATCGATAGGCAACTAACTATTCGATCGATAATGTTCTTTTTGAGATCCATGTGTCGCAAGCTACTGCTGGTTGGCGCGCCGCCAGGTATCCTCTTCTCGGATCGGGTACGAGTACAGACCGGCCACGGGCATATCACAGTTGATCCTGAGCCACTCGGGCTTTTGCACCTCCTGTTGGGCGGCTATGGAGCGACACAGCGGCGTCCCTGCTGCCTTCAACGTCGTGTATTGGCCTTGGATCGACTTGGATGGCGCCAACTTCATCCATGCAGCGGGAATCTCGGTGATCTGGGTGTCCACAAAATCAAGAAACTGAAGGTGGTCGATACTGCCCAGCATATCGGGTAAGTTTGTGACGGGGTTTCCGTTCATTCCGATGCCCACTAACGGGTGGTTCTCAAAGAGATCGTCGCGAACCGTGTGGATGTTGTTCATGCCGACGTTGAATGCAAACGCATTGGGAAGTGTCGCTAGTACCTCTGGCAGCTCGGTAAGGTGTGGATTGCCCTCTAGGGCGATAATGCCGACGGTACCCCAGGCTGTCGTGACGGCGGACGGAAATGTCGAGAGATTCGTGATGCACATTTCCAGATCCCACACTGTCGACGGAAAATCTGTTGCGAGAAAACCGTCGGGTAGTGCGCTCATGTTAACCCGCGCGAGATATATCACTTGCAGTTGCGGGTGATACTTTTGCTGGAGCGCCGACTGCGCATCCCACGACGCGATCGTTGAGTTGTAAATCTTGAGCATCGACAGATACCGTAGGTTCTGAATCGCTTGAGGCATATGAAGCTCCTCACAGTTGGACAGAATGAGATTTTGGACGGCAAGCGGGTCAACTCTGGTGAGAATGGTCTCCATCCGCTCCTTGTCTCCACGTGTCCCCCGCTTGGAGCAGCTGATTTCGAATGATGCACACGAATACGAGAGTGAGCCCCAAGGACGCATCTCTAGGAGGCAGTCTGGGTCGTAGAATCGCATGGAGGTGACGGACGACGTGACATGAAACGCCAGGACAGTCGCACCCCACAGCATGAGTACGAGATCCAGGACCCTCGTCAACCGGCTTCGGTACCAACTCGTCGCCTCGGTGATGTGGGGGGTAAGACCATTGCGACGTTGCGAATGGTCTCGCAGCACAGTATCCATAGCCGCTTTGATCTTCCAAAGTCGGTACACTAGCGAGAGCCCACCGCTGCCCTTCGAAACGAAGTCGGGCCACGACGTGACAAACACTTGGCGCAGCTCCGAGACGGCGTTGACATACCACGTGTCGTCGTAGTAGAACACGACCGGATACAGGCTCAAGGAGCCATCAAAGTCGCGGTAATACGGATAGAGAATCGCTAGCGGGATGCCAATGCTATACACGACGTCGAGGCATGAATCGATCACGAGCCGGCCGAGCCGAAAGTGCTCTTTGGGGCGGCTGCCCATAGCATAGTAAAGTAGTGGCGAGAACCAGCAGTTGGTGACGACCACGAGCACGAGCAGTCGGTTGATGGACACGCTCGTGACGAGGTAGCTGAGCTTGTAGGCCTGGAAAGTCTGCAGCGCTACCTCCCAGAGGATGAAGAGCCGAGTGATCTCAGCGCCGTACCGTGTCCAGGCGCTCATCGCAATCCCTTTGTTGCTAGCGAAGCGGCCGCTCGCCGTTCGAACCGACGAGGGGACGACGCTCACGACTCGAATGGATGTTGGGGTGATTCGTGGGCCTCGCGAACGCCGGACACGCGCCAACACATTTGAGGTGAGTCGATAAATCGGCGTGAACGAGTGTACTAGGAGCAGAACGTGGACGGTCAGGATGACACTGCACCCGACCAACACGGGCTGGAAAAAGTATGACGTGTTCGCGCCAAGTTGGCTGAGCCCGATCTGCAGCGCCGTGCTCGTGAGAAATGTGCGGTGGAGTACGATGGCGCAGCTGATGAACGCGAGTCCGGTCGTGTTGGCGACCACGAGCCACACGCGCGCCGTCCATACGACCAGCATGAGGGCTACCTCAAGTTCGTCGAGAGGAAGCTACGATTGTGTTTCGAGGTCTCTGTGCTGTGGAGTATCTATCAGCCCTGCTGAGCAAGAGCTAAGAATACCGAACCGAAAGTCTCTGATCCCCTCTAAATCATTTATGATCTTTGGGCCCACGAACTTCTGTTATCTGGTTCGAACATTGATATCAAGCACTGCCGGGCAATGGCCGAAACCGGCCTAGTATGGCCGAAGCGGGATCATGATCGACCACAGGTACTGGCCGCCCGTGGTGCCGACATCTTCACCACAGTAGCCCTCCCATCGCGCACGGTCGCGCTGCAGCTCGCTCGAGTCGCACAGCGGACTCCCGTACAGAAACACTTCCTTAGACGGCTTGGCGCGCTCCCACGCGCTGAACCACACCGGTGCCTTCGAGACGTTTGTGTACTCGAACAACAAGGTGCGCAGGTTCGACCCGACGACGTCTGGCAGCGCCTGGAGCGGACTTCCTGACAACGCCAACTCCGACACCTGCGAGTTCTCCATGCACGCATCCGGGAACGACGTGAGACCCGAGTTTATCACCCACAGCGAGACAACATGGAGACGGCAGAACGACTGGGGCAGCTCGCGCAGATTGGGCACGCGGTCAAAGTTGAGCGAGATCCAGTCTTGCGAGGCCCACGCTCCGATCGCGTCGGGCAGCTCGGTAAGATTGTTGGCAATGACCGAAAGATGCGTGAGCTGGGTCGGCAGCTCGTCGTGGAGCAGCCCCGCGGGGAACGACGACCAGTTGGACAGGATAAAGTACACGTACCCGACCTTCGGTTGTTGATTTTGGCGGACAGCGGCCTCCGCGGGCCAATCCACAAGCGAACAGTTGTAGAATTCGATTCCTGCGAGCTGGCTGAACTCGGCTACCACGGGCGGGACGTGGAGTGCCGGGCAGTGCGAGAAGACGAGCACTTGGAGCGACGACCGTGTGAGCAGGTCCAACACAGCCGTGGTCTGCTCGACGGAGCCGTCGATGCCATTCGCGTGGCAGTTGAGAAGAATCACCGAGCAAGGGAAACCGTCCGAGTGCCACGCACTGACGTGGAGCAGGCAGTCGGCGACGAGCCGGTCGGTGTTGTGGAAGGCCTCGAGGTGGAATCCGAGCACTGCGACGCCCCAGGCGAGGAACAGCACGTGCACAAACGCGTTGAGCCACTTGCGGACCACGCCCGGGTCCTGTCGTAGCCGCTGCGCCACGCGGGTGCTGCGCCGCTTGACGGCTTCGTTTGTGGCGACGACCAGGCGGTTGAAAACGGTCTTGCGCTTGAGGGTGGGGCCGTCGGTTGCCGCCGGTGCATGAGGCGGCGGTGGGGGCTCCGTCGGCGCTGTTTGGGCCATCACGGACGCGCGGATCGCCTCCTTGGCGGCGAGCGGGAACACGTAGACTGGCGTATCCTGGACGCTAGCTGATCTCCGTCTCAAAATGTTTTTGAATGTCACGAGGTACCCAAGCAGACTGATCTGGGGCATGATCGTCGACACAAAATCGGGCAGCGAGGTCACGAGCACTTGGCGCATCTCGGAGATGGCGTTGACGAACCACACGTCGTTCAGTAACAGCTCGATCGGGAGGCGCTTCTGCTCGGTGTCATACACGCCAACGTACGGCGAGAGGACGCACAGCGGGATCACGATCGAGCAGCAGCAGTCGAGCACGGCGTCGAGCACGAGATTGACGACGCGGCGTGGCCCTTCGTTTTTGCGAAACAGGAAATGGACGAGCGGAGACGACACGCAGTTGACCACGATGGCTGCGACGGCGAGCTGGTTGATCCACCGCCGCGGCACCGACTGGCTGAGCTTGTACGCCTGGTACGTCTGCATGAGGATCTCCCAGCCTTCGCGACACATGAACACCAACTCGAAGTACGCACCGCTGAAGCCAAAGAGCCCCGTGGGGCTGAACAGCTTGGTCCACGCATCCATGACGGCGTCGTAGACGCGCTCGACACGATGGAGAACTCCCCACGCCGTCTTTTTCTTCTTTTTCGGCTTGGTCGCGTGGAAAATGAGCTCGCCCGCGCGGACGCTGTTCCGCACGAGCCGCGCAAGCGCGACGGCATGAGCGAGCCCGACGAGGAAGAACACTCGTGCCGTCATCCGTAGCGTCTGCGTGGGCACATGGAGTGCGGCCACAGACCGCGCGACTTCCTCGTCCTGCAAGTACCGGTTGAGCGCCGTCGCGCCGAACGCAAAGCCCCCGACGAACACGTGGAAGAACACGACGATCCACCAGCACACACAAAAGTGCCACCGCGCGAGGTACACGTGGAAAACCGGCGTGCCGCTCGATGACAGGACGCGCGACTCGGACGCGGACTCGGACCGCGAACCTGGGTCTGGCGCAGGTGGACGAGTGTGATGGTCGAAGGGTACCACTGCGTGCTCCGTGGCGTGCTGCGATGCCATCGCCATCGGATCGATCGCGGGACGCGGCCGGACCAAGTCCGCGAGAGGCGACGAGACCGCATGGTTCATCTTCAGTCGTTCTTCAAGGCTGTGTGTCCCACGGAAAACGTGTCCGTCTTGCTGTCCCAGCGCGCTTGGTGCTACAAATAGAAGGCGATCGGGCAGTCAATAGTAGGAGTTGCCACCGCACACAGGATCGCAGTCCGGTGACGGAGTGCGCTACAAGAACTCGGAAAAGAAGCGTATATTAGCGTGGTTAGCCTCGCCCCATCTTACCACACAGATCGTCGTCTTCTTCCGACCACTTGCGACCTCGCAACCCAAGATAGGCCGATGCATTGCACTCACCACGCGAGCAAGCGCACGACGCAGTTGTTGGCGGTGCCGGCGCGCACGGCGGCCTTGATGGTCTCGCTGTAGAGCCACGTGAGCGCGCCGGTCGTGACGGCGATGAGCCAGGGCACGACGTCGGCCGAGGCCGCGCCCATGAAACCCTGGACGCCGGGCACGTACGCGAGCACGACGAGCAGCGACAGCTCGAGCAGCGTGCCGTAGATCATCGTGGCGTTGGTGAGCAGGCCGTGCGTGAAGATGGACGAGCGGCGCGTCTTGCAGACCCAGACGTGGAAAAACTGGCAAAAGATGAGCGCCACGTACCACGACGCCGCGGCCTTCTGGAGCAGCGCGACCTGCTGGTCCGCGTCCAAGCAGAGGCTGCTGTCGCGCGCCGCGCACAGCACGGGCGCGCCGTCCTGCCAGTAGTCGTCGGCCGTGAGGAAAAGGTCCGAGAGCGACAGCCCCGCGCGCCAGTACACGGACGCGTACGCGAGGAAGCAGCCCGCGACGTTGACCATGCCGGCGACCAAGTACGCGTAGATGAGCAGCGGCGCCGACATGAGCCGGTCCGTGGCGAGGTCGCGCGGCGGGCGCCGCATGATGTCGTCCTCGGGGCCTTCGTACGCGAGCGAGATGGCCGGGCCGAGCTCCGTGCCCAGGTCGATGCTCAGGATCTGGAGCGACGTGAGCGCCGCGGGCATGCCGAACGCGAGGTTGAGCGCCACGGGCATGATCTCGGGCCACAGGTGCGTGAGCGTGTACGCGATGGTCTTCTTGAGGTTGTCGTAGATCACGCGGCCCTGCGCGATGCCGCGCACGATCGACGAAAAGTCGTCGTCCATGAGCACAATGTCGGCGGCCTCGCGCGCCACGTCGCTGCCGTTGAGCCCCATGGCCACGCCGACGTCGGCCTGCTTGAGCGCCGGCGCGTCGTTCACGCCGTCGCCCGTCACGCCCACGCACTCGCCCAGCGACTGGCTCATCTGCACGATCTCGAGCTTGTGCTGCGGCGTCGTGCGCGCAAACACGACCGTCGGCAGGCTCAGGATCCGAGCAAACTGCGCCGGCGTCAAGTGGTCCAGCACGGCGCCGTGGACCACGGCGGCGTCGTACTCGGACCACGACGAGCTGTCCAGCCCACTGCCCACGATCGCCGTCTTGCTCGAGGACACGGGCGGCGGCGTGAGCAGCTCCAGCACGGACGCGTCGTCGTCGACGAGCCCGATCTCGTGCGCGATCGCCTGCGCCGTCAGCGGGTGGTCGCCCGTGACCATGAACACCTTGACGCCCGCAGCCTTGCACTGCGCGATGGCCTCGGGCACGTCGTCGCGCGGCGGGTCCATGATCGCGATCATGCCCACAAAGCACAGCCCACTCAGCGGCACCGAGCCGGCCTCGACCGAGACCTCGGCGCCATCTGCCGGCGCGGCAAAGCGCCGCGTCGCGACAGCGATCACGCGGCGCCCGTTGCTGCCAAACACCTCGTACGCGCGCTGGAACTCGGCGCGGAAGCTGTCGCTCATCGGCGACTCCGAGCCGTCGAGCGCCACGAACGAGCTACACTTGGTCACGACGACCTCGGGCGCGCCCTTCATAAACACGTCGAACGCGCCGCGCGCCTCGCGCTGGCCGGGCGCCGGCACAACCACGAGCTGCCACTTGTTGGTCGAGTTGAACGGGATCTCGCACACGAGCGGGTACTCGGCGCGCGCGGCGTCGGTCGGGAACTGCAGCTCCGCGAAGCGCAGTAGCGCCACGTCCGACGGGTTGCCCGTGTACTTGCGCGTGCGCGCGACGCTGCGGCGCGAACGGAACGCGCTCGAGCTGAGGCGTGACCGCGAGCGCGTGGGCTTCACGTCCACGGCCACGGCGTCGCTCGACTCGGACTCGGGGGCTGCGCGGTTACAGAGCACGGCGCCGCGGAACAGCAAGGCCTTGGCCTCGGCGCCGCGCAGGTAGTCAATGTCGTGGGGCTCGATCGCGATGCAGTCGTCCGACGCGGTCTGGCGCTGGAAGTCGCGGCCCACCCACGTGTCCGTGACGGTCATGACGTTCTTGGTGAGCGTGCCGGTCTTGTCGGTCGCGATGAGCGTGATCGAGCCGAGCGTCTCGACGCAGTCCAGGCGCTTGACGAAGATGTTGCGCGCGGCCATGCGCTGCGCCGTGATCGTGAGCAGCGAGGTCACGGTCGCCGGCAGACCCTGCGGCACGTTCGCGACAATGATGACCAGGAAGCCGTTGATAAAGGTCGTGAGCACGTCGCGGCCGTGCTTGCGGATGACACCGACCGCAAACAGCAGCGAGGCCATCGCGAGCGCCAGCGCCGAGATAAAGCGCACGAACGTGCGCACCTCACGTTGCATGTTGGTCTCGCGTGTGGTCGTCGCGCTCGCGAGCTTGGCGATGCGCCCGATGACCGTGCGGTCGCCAATGCTGAGCACGACGCCCAGGGCCGAGCCGTCGAAGCACAGCGAGCCGTTGAACGCGACGTTCTTGCACTCGAGTGGCGCGACTGAAGCGTCCATGGGCGCGCTCGTGAGCGAGACGAGCTCCGACTCACCCGTGAGCGACGCGTTCTCGACCTTGAGTCCGCGGCAAAGCAGTACACGGAGGTCCGCCGGCACTTTGTCGCCGTTCTGGACCCACACGAGATCCCCCACGATGAGCTGCTCGGCCGGGATTTGCATGCTCACTCCGTCGCGCACGACCGTGCACGACTGCGGGAGCATGTTGAGGAACGAGTCCATGACCTTGGAGGTCGAGCGTTGCTGCCAGAAGGTCATGGTACAGGTCACGAGCACGATCGCAAAGAGCACGAGCGCGAGGTACAGGTTGAGCGGCACCGACATGTCCAGAAAGTACGTGATGAGACTGAGCAAGCCGGCGACATTGAGCAGTACCATGAAGAGGTCGAGGAACTGCTTCAAAAAGAGCTTGTAGTCCGGGATGCGCTCGGGCGGCGAGAGCCGGTTGAACCCGTAGGTCTCGCGCAACACGTCGACGCGCGCCGACGACAACCCGGCGCTGGTCTCGATCGCACCAACGGCGATGCTGCTGTCGCCAAGCTTGGTGGCGAGCTCGTCGAGGTCGGTGTACGCTTGCCAGTACCGGTCGACGGGCTCAGCGGGCGGTGCGGACGGCTTGGGCTTGGTGTCGTTCAGCGCCGCGGCCGGCACGACGTGGGGTGGCTTGGGTGATCCGGGGAGAGAGACATAGTGCGCATCCGAGGAGAACGAGGGCAACGAGGCAGCGGCGGCTGGGGAGGCGGACGGCTGGAATCGACCCGACTGGGGCATTCACGGACGGGGCGGAGGGCTGCAGCGCAGAGAAGCAGCGACGACCGGGGGGATTCCTGGCGACTGGACGCGCGCGCGTCGTTGGCTTCACTGGGACAAGGGAGAAGGAGACCGTGCGAGGGGAGGCCGGGCTCGTGGGGGACCGAAGGCGAATTCGGAAGTGAGGCTTCCGCGGCACCACGCTAAGACGCTTCACGGAGACCGTGGGCGTCCAGTGGAAGGGGGGAACGCCAGGAGAATCTTCAGAAACCACCATTTTCGGGGGTTGATGGGGGGCGGTATACGCCGCCGCGCGCTCTGCGTCGCCCCCAGCCACTCAGCCGCAATCGTCCGGAAGAGCGCGCGCCGTGTGCCGCGCCATTTCCGAGCCACGGCGAATGTAGTGTCCGCGGGCTCCGGACGGTCGAGCGCGTATAGATGTATAGTACACGTATACTATCAAGGAGATGGGGTCTCGTTGCTAGATAAGGGGTGTTCGACTGGCGACTTGGGGGCACAGACTTTCGAGGATTGGGCAGAAGGACGTGCCGTGGGCAAAAAACGATTCCAGCTCGACAATACAAACAGCAAGTGACTTTCATCTTGCAACGCGCTGTGTCCAACGGCACCCGTCTCATCCCCCCTTTGCGACTTCGGCCCCAGTTGGGGCGAGAATAGAAAGGCAGGAGGTATACAGGTATACACATCCGTCATGTCCGGAAAGTCCGGATGATAGATCAGCAATGGCTCGGATTTCGTCGGGGCGTGGATACTCGGTCTTCCGGACGATACCGGCGGTCCGATGTCAATGTGAGCATTGGTATACGAAGGCGACTCAAGAAGGAGATGGCGCACGCCACCGTGACGCGCGGCGACGCGATCGCGCGACGGGCCCAATGGTGGCGACTTGTCAACGTCGGTGTGGTGTGCGCAACAGAGACCGTGGGTCAGGGGCTCCCCACCCAAGCCAAGGCCCTGCACTTCGGTCACCCGCTGGTCATGGTGGCCTCGATCGATCGACCGTAGCGTCCGCCTGATGGCCCACTGGAAGAAACGTGCGTCGACAGACTGGTCAAGGCCACAAGTCTCGTCCCGCTTTCAAGCGGAAGCGCTAGAATCCCCTCCGGTGAATTTCAAACGCCGATGGCAGCGAGCAGGTCGATAAATGTGTTTTGAGGTACAGAGGTTTGGGGACCAGCTCAGGGGCACAGAGGTGTCGAACAAGATCGCGACCAGTGATTGCATCCAACGACCCGATCCGTCGATGGGCATACACCCGCGGCCCGCGTGGACACGCGATGGTTCTCATCAGCCCCATCTATATTTGGGCACCCGAGCGTACCCATTCTATTTCCTCCCACCCGCTTACGGGAACGATCGGTCACACAAACAATCGAAGCGGACATTTGATCGCCTAGCTTTGCCGGACACCCATGGGCTCAACCATCGCACCAAGAGGCGTGGCAATTCTGTGCGATGTATCGCCGACGGATCCACGAGATGCGATCGACGGCTCGACGTGCGTATTTGTATCGACATCCGTATACGTGCTCGTGTGGATGGCCGTGTTCCTGATTCACCTGTCGTCGGCGCTCTTCGTGTTGGTGGGAGCGGTGGCACATCTGGTGCTCAGTTTGCCCACAGTCCACGCTGCTACCGCCGATCTCTTGATCCCAGTGTTGCTCAAACAAGCCACCGGACTGGCATACCTACTTGTGGGGTGTTTCCACCTTACTGCACTTGCTCGGATGGGACTCCTGTCTTGCCGCTTTCGGGAAGTGAAACTTCAGCGACTATCCAGACACGCATCGCTTCTGTTTTCCTCGATATTGGTGGAGTCAGATCGACCTCGCTCCTCGACGTTTTGTATACGGCGACAAATCGCCGCTATGTGCAATGTGATCCGTCTCGCTCGACAAGCATACGCTCGCGTATTTGGTGTCAACGGTCACTTTGGCGTGAACGGGAAGCTATTCACCGTGGGTCTTCTTCTCCGCGAAGTCGTTGAGATCATCATGCAATCGTACCAACTCTGGGCGCTTAGCGCCTACGTCTCGCGGCGATGGATCAACCACTTCGCAGTCACAGCCGTCGTGACAAACTGCTTTTCACTGTTAATCGTCCATCTCCACTTTCGTAGACACCAGAACGTACAGCGTCTCATGCATCTCGTCGTCGACATGTATTTGGACTATGCTTGCAGCGTGGTCGTACCAGTGTGTGTGCTATTGCCTTACTTGATGGCGTTCGAGTGGCAGAGGGGGATGTTCCCAGCCCACTTACTCGCCGATGACGTTTGGCTCTCAAACGCTGTGGCTGAGTCACGCCACGTACTCGTTACCTCTCCCATGGATTTCTTCGCCACGCTTCTTCCGCACTACAGCATTTTCGCGTGTCTCCGATTGATCAAACAACTTGTGTGGCGGCTACCGACACGACCAACTCGGGTTTCCGCCGTTTCCACCTCGACGAACGCAAAGAAAGCGACTGAATTACACCGTCCCGTATCAGCCACCTCTCTGTTGCACAGCACACCGGCAGGAAGAGTGAGTCGCCAAGTCAGCCGTGTCATTTCGGCTTGTATCATCGCATGGGGAATTGTCGTCGCCGTGCTTCATATTGGAGCAGACCGCGCTGTAAACAACGCTGACTTTCCGGGCTGTCAACTCTTCGTGAGACCGTGGTTGGCCACTAAAGTTACGTGTTCCGTGCTCTACGTCAACTGTTATCGTCGTGAGATTACGGGACAGGCAGATGAAGCTGGCGCTGTGCTCGACCAGGTTGAACCATCTGTACTCACAAAAGTCGTTTTCATGCACTGCCCAATGCTCACAGTTCCGGCCAATATTGTCCGCTTTTCTAGCCTCGGCAAGTTTGAGATATTCAACTCCACTCTCGTCGATTGGCCTGTCGAGGCATCGCTTCGACAGAGCACACACCCGCGAATGGTCAACGTGTTTATCGGCGCGAGCAACGTGAGCACGGTTCCTCTGGGGCTCCTTCATCGGGAACTTCCAAAGGCAATGCTTGCCGTCAGTTTCACCAACACCACGCTCGACGAACTGCCCACAAACCTAGGAGAGTTGTGGGCCACAAGCCGGCTTGGTCGTATTGGATTGGACGGAACGCATGTGCGGACGATCCCCGCGTCGCTTGGTCAAATGACGTTGCGTCGACTGTGGATGTCTCGCTCTCCGATAGAGCGAATTCCAGATGAAGCATTCCGCAAGAGCAAGCCAATCACGATTCGCATGTCGGGGATGCCACTCCAACGCCTTCCTGAGAGCGTAGGTGACACGTCGGGGCTCCGTGAGTTGGTGGTAGAGTATACGAACGTGTCGAGTCTCCCGACGTGGGCCACGACGTGGCTGGAGGACCACAAGACGGATTCCGCGGTTCGGTCGTTCTTTGGCAGCCCAGTGTGCGAACTGCTCGACGCCGCTCTAGTCCAACGCTGGAGCATTTGCGAGCGGGATCTGGAGTCACGATACGGACTACCTCTGTATAGTCCAGGCACACAGCGATACGCGCTGTGATAACTAAACTTCCCGAGCCGGGTGACGAGCGCTGAATGTCCACTCTACGGGCATATGCGTGGCCAGACAGCCCCACACGTAAGGTGACATTGAGAGGATCTGGTGGTTTTGGCGATACCCGGGGCGCTCCAAACGATGCTGAGAAATGATCGTCGAAACCCTGCGTGCCGGGAACACCACGAGTTTCAGCCCGGTTAGCAATGTCATATCCAACGTATGCCAAACACTCGGAAGTGGACAATGAAACAAAAAAAAATCGCTATGCAATTCAATGGGCACCAGAAGAACTCACTCGTGTACCCATTATGGTCTTGTAGGACGCTGCCGAACGCGACCGTGCAGAGGTTCAAAACTGGCGGGTCTGGGTAGAAAGTGGCGCCCGCTTAGCACTGGGGGCGAGCCGTGGTCGGCACCGGCTTGGTGGTGACGGGGGCCGTCGTGGTCGGCGGAGGAGCGGTCGTGACCGGCGCCGTCGTGGTCGGAGGAGGAGCGGTCGTAACCGGGGCGGTTGTGGTCGGCGGAGGAGCGGTCGTGACCGGTGCCGTCGTCGGCGGCGGGGTCACCGTCTTGCAGGCCGCGACGTACGGCTCGATGACCGTCTCGTAGAAGTTGACCTTCGTGCCCGACTGCGTGACAAAGCAGTCGCCGATCTCGGGGCGGACCGCGACGGTCGCGTCCAGCATGACGCGGCACTTGGCGTCGCCACAGACGAGCTGGATCGACGTGGCGTTGGGGGAGGCGTAGCCCGAGCCACGGAAGCCCGAGCTCTCGAGGCAGGCCTTGCCCGGGTCGGCCGTGGTCGAGATCCACGGTGTGATCGTGGTCGTGTTGCAGCGCGTGGTCGAGACGTCGGCCGCGACGGCCGTGAGCGCGAGCGAGGCGAGGATAGCGAACTTCATGGTGGCACTAACTAATTTGTCCGGAGCGAGGCAAATTGGAGAATGACGAGGCTGAAGGGAGGGGGACGGGAGGATCCAAGGCAAAGCCGGGAAGATGACCGGCGAGGCACACGTTCAAGCTTTTTTCCTCCCAGGGGCTTGCGGCAGACAGCCTCCCTCACGCGGAGTGGCACTCGTGGAGCTCACTGACAGAAGGCCGAGCGGAAGAAATAGAGAGAGTTTGGAATTTGGAACCGGGAGGAGCACTTCGTTTCGTTGCGCCTTCCCTCCCTCCACGTCAGGGTCTGGGATAAGTTGGCCGGTGAGGGAGGTGGCTCGACTTGCAATCATGGGAAAAGGGAGCCTCCCTCTCCCCACCCAACAGCGGAGGAGACCGCTTGTGTAATGTGTGCAAGACTCTACAGATCGAGGATACGTGCTAGTCTCGCAACGGCGGCGTGATCGAAACATTCGCAGGTTTCCCCCGTACAGTACTCGACGGAAGAGCCCTTGGTCTGACTCGCCTCGCCAGTTCGTTCTGTTCTGGATTACTGCCATCCCTGCGGGAAGAGCCCGGCGTTGGCGGCTGATTTGCCGCCTATGACACGTTGAAACGATTCTGGTGCAGGGAGCCGACTGACAGAGGCAGTGCCCTCGCTCCCACGTGTGTGCCTGTTGCACAAGGAAACGGAGAGGAGCTTTGGGTGGAAAGTTGGACTGTCTACCGAAACACTTGCTTTCAGTATGGGGGGATGGTGGCCGGCGCAATTGAAGTTCAAGGTCCCACCTTGACCCGCTAGCACGGTCTCTGCTTGGACAGAGCCGAGCCATTCGAACGCACACACCTCCAAGACCGGAATGTGTTCGCCCGGTCTTCGGATTCCACTGATCATCCTCGTGGGACCTCCACGGTGTCGATCCACTTGTCGATAGTACCGGGGCTGGCGTTCTTTGAGCCCATAGTTTCTTCTTCGGGCTTTTGCCAAAAGTGGGGGTTATTTAATTTTCATAGACAAAAGTGGGGAAAAATTGACAAAAGTGGGGGTTGAGCCAAAATTGGGGAGCTTTTCTCCCCGCCTTCCAAAAATGCCAAAAGCGGGTACAGCACAGTTATATTTGTTGGTCTGGGCGGCCTTTGTGGGTCTCGTTGGACAGCACTTGGTTAGC
>JAADVT010000515.1:0-23285 GCA_023335895.1 Pythium rishiriense
AGAACGGGCAGGGCGCTGGCCCATCTCAAGCGACTCCCGTGCGGCAGGATTCCTCGACTGGTCCGCACCACTATGGGGACGGTGTGGCGCATGCCGCTCGAAGAGCGACGCCGTGGTGGGCGACTTTGAAACAAAGCCGGCATGCGCTGCACCCGTGGCACACGACCTGTGGAGGCCGCAACCGACCGATCGAGCATCGTCTTTCGACAATCGCGGATCGGGGACACGTGGGCGCCATTTCGGGCGACAGGTCAGGTCACTCGCGAAACTTAAAAAGACGGGATTGACCCGGAATGGTTACGTCGTGTGAGCTTAGGACCGGAGACAACACGGCGTGGCATGGGCTTCTCGGTTGCCGTTCGTGGGCGACAACCCCGGAAAGTCAATCAATTGGTGGGCTCACTGAGCACTGTATTGCGTCATGCAAAACGCGCCACGCGCCATCGCAGAACAGTACAGTGCGTTCGCGAAAATCGCGCATTTGGAACTGCATAGACCCTCTATACTTGATTTACTTTTTTTTAGGTTATGACGGGTGGGAACCATCACTGAACTGAAGACTCAATCTGTCTGCAAACTTTATATATCAGGGGGGTGGCGATTTTCGTGAACGGACTGTATCCATCATCGCCGGCTGCCCCAAAGTTCAAGATCCAACGATCATCATTCCAGACGAAGAGGTCTCAACGCCGTGACGGACCCAACACGCTCGAAACCTTTGTAGATAGATACCCGCTCCAGAAGCGTCAAATGAGATATGATTTTCATGACTTTCCTCACTGTATAATATAATATACACATCAAAACGGATTTCATGATCAGTAAAGTGGAACAGCAATCATTCCGACACGCCTCAAGCGCCTCATCCAATCTTCGTCCACCCTCGGTCCGAAGGTGTCTCGTTGACACGTGACGGAATGATTGCAGGACATCAAGCAGGGCCGGACGGATTTCGAAGCATTCACTTTCGGAGGAAGTGTAACCAGACGCCGATGATGGCTCGCTCGTTTCCCATCCCCGTCCCCTTCTTCGCCAGCCCCCAAAGACAAAGCGAACCCACCGGCGCCGACCAAAGAGTTCCGGTTGTTCCCTCGGGGATTTCGTCTCCCATTCTGGAATCCACCACGGGAACCACACACGCGCCACAAGCAAAGCAAGCCAGTCCCGACCCCCACGAAGTCGACGAGACCATGACGGCCGGCTGTTGCAGCTCTGCCGACAAGCCCACGTACGCGCGCCTGCCCACCAACGTCGTGCCGCAAAAGGTGAGTCTGTCCGATCCATCCCCATGTCTCCCATTCCATCGCGAAGGACTCATTCCTTCTGGCCCTTCCCTGCTCTATAGTACTTCATCGACTACGATGTCATCGACCTCATGAACTTCCGCTTCGAGGCCTCCGAGCGCATCGAGCTCGTCGTGAACGAAGCCACCCAGACCATCGTCTGCCACGCCATCGAGCTCTGTGTCTTCGATGTCGCGGTCGAGGTGCCCAGCAACACCGAGGGCGACGCCACGCCCAAGAAGCTGCCGTGCACGCAGCTGCAGTTCATTCCGGAGGACGAGACCGTGACGTTCCACTTTGCCGAGGCGCTGCCCGTCGGCGCGACCATCACGCTGTCGCTGCGCTTCCACGGGTTCCTCAACGACAAGATGCACGGCTTCTACCGCTCCGACTACGAGGTCGACGGTGACAAGCGACCGCTCGCAGTGACCCAGTTTGAAGCCTGCGACGCGCGCCGCGCGTTTGTGTGCTGGGATGAACCGGCGATCAAGGCCCGGTTTGAGATCTCCATGGTCACGGACGCTAGCCTCACGGCGCTGTCCAACATGCATGTCGTGGAGACAGCGGTGCGTCCCAAGAAGAACGCCCAGTTCCGCAAGCAGTCGCGCACCGACTCGGCCGAGGAAAAGTACTGGAAGTTTGCCGAGACGCCGGTCATGTCGACGTACATTGTGGCGATGGTCGTCGGCGAGTTTGATGTGTTGAGTGGCAAGAGCGAGGAAGGCGTGGTGGTGAACGTGTACACGCCGCCGGGCAAGACCGAGCGCGCTCGGTTCTCGTTGGACGTCGGGACCCGCGCGTTGTCGTTCTTCACAAAGCAGTTTGGCATCCCGTATCCGTTGGAAAAGTTGGACATGGTCTCGATCCGCGGGTTCCCCGGCGCGATGGAGAACTGGGGTCTTGTCACGTACGGCGAGTCGGCATTGCTGGTGGACGAGGCCCGCACGAGTCGGGAACAGCTCGTGGGCATCGCTCGGGTGGTGTGCCACGAGCTCTCGCACCAGTGGTTTGGTAACCTGGTCACGATGGACTGGTGGACGGGTCTCTGGTTGAACGAGGGCTTTGCGCAGTACATGGAATTTGATGCGGTCAACGCGTTGTTCCCCGAGTGGAAGGTCTGGGAGACGTTTGTCCAGCAAGTGTTGCTTGGCTCGGCGTTTGCCAAGGACTCGATGGTCAGCTCCCACCCCATCGAGGTCGAAGTGCACCACCCGAAAGAAGTCCAGGAGATCTTTGACGCCATCTCGTACCAGAAGGGAGCCAGCGTGGTGCGCATGCTGTCGGACTACCTGGGCCGTGACGTGTTTTACCAGGGTGTCCACAACTACTTGGTCAAGTACAGCTACAAGAACACCAAGACGGAGGACCTGTGGGATGCGCTGGAGGATGTGTCGGGTGTGAAGATCACCACGATGGCCAACTCGTGGACCAAGCAGACGGGGTTCCCGTTGGTCAGGGTCGACCTCTCGCCGGAGCAGCAGCTGACCATCACACAGGAACGGTTCTTTAGCGACTTTGACCAGAAGAAGGACGACACGACCCTGTGGGATGTGCCGCTGACTCTGGTCACGTCCAAGGACCCTACCGACGTCAAGCGTGTGGGCATTTGGGATGCGCACAGCACGCTCGCGGAATCGACCAAGGCGACCCCGTTGACCGCGACCGGCGCCATCAGTGAGAGCCTGCGCTCCGCGTTGCCAACGGACGAGGCCTGGTTCATGCTGAACCCGAACCAGTCCAACTTTTACCTCGTGAGCTACCCGCCGGCAGTGTGGAAGCAGCTCCAGGAGCCGATCAAGGCGCGTACGCTATCTGTGGTCAACCGCCTGAGCCTCGTGAGCAGCGTGTTCACACTGGCGACATCGGGCGTCGTGTCCGTGGCGGATGCGTTCGACTTCTCGGCTGCGTACGCGGACGAGCCCGAGTACCTGTGCTGGAAGGTCATTGCGAACTACATCTCCAAGTACGCGACGATGTTTGAAGAAGAGCCGTTCTACCCGCAGTTCCAGGCGTACACGCGTGAGCTGTTTGCCTCGGTGATGGCCCGGCTCACGTGGGAGCCGACCGACGAGGACAAAGTGAACAGCAACACGGCCGAGTTCCGCGCGGTCACGATCGCGCGTCTGGGCGACGCCGGCGACGAGGCCACGATCGCGGAGGCTCACAAGCGCTTTGCCAAGTACGTTGCCGGCGACAAGACGGCTTTCACGGCGGATCTGCGCTTGGCTGTGCTGCGTATCCACATGAAGAACACCCGGGGCGATGCCGCTCGTGAGAGTGTCCAGCAACTCAAGGACCTGTTTGCAGCGAGTGACTTTGAGGAGGAGAAGCACGACTACTTGACTACCATGGGGTATGTGCCGGACGTGGATGTGAAGCTCGAAGTGCTGGAGTGGGCTCTCAAGAACGAGGCGTTCCAGGCGATTGAAGTGCTGTACGTACTGCTCGGGTTGGGGTCGACGCCGAGTGGCGTACACCTCGTGTGGGAAAACGTCAAGAAGCACTACGACGAGCTCCTGGGTCGCTTCTCCCCCATGATGACGGGTGCGCTTGTCGGCATCACGGTCAGTCGCTTCCAGCGTGCGTCCGAGGCCGACGAAGTCGAACAGTTTATGAGCACCAAGGACATTTCGAGCTACAAGCGCCGCCTCGAGACGGCGCTGGAAAGCGTGCGGCTGCGCAGCAAGCAATTTGACCGCGACAGCGGTGTGCTGGCGAACTGGCTCACGCAGCGCCAGCTGACCGCGACGCCCTAACGTGGAGCGTCCAGCGAAGAGCATCAGAGAATCGCACAACGCTCGCGCATCCAGGACGGTCAGGTTATGCTAGGTAGCTCTGCACCCACGAGAAGTGGAGGAGAACAGACACGGGGCCCTGCCCCTTTTCAATGTTGAGCGACTTGAACGCCCTCATTCGTTCATTTGTTGTCTCTTTCCAACGTTTTCAATGGCACCTTAGTAGTACTAATGTAATACCACGAAGTTGTGGGAGACCTCGAGTGACGCGCTGGCAAGTTCTCTTCCCACGAAGGGAAGGTCTGGGAAATCATCCCCGTGCTGGTGCGCAAAGCTGTCGTGGCAAGGGCCAGCCGACTCGCACGGGACTTCCTCAAAGCAACCTCAGGACTTGCTCGTCTGTCGGTTTGCGCCGATAAGGATGTATGGCCTCTTTGAGCATGAACTTCCAACGTGCTTTCGTCGCCGACAGCGTTGAAGTGTTTCTCGGTAAACATTGCCGTGACGCGGCATTCGAAACCGTGTGCCTCCAAGGCAAGCCTCCGAGATCGGCGCGCTATCGCCCTTCAATCGCATAGCTCAGTTGGCCCTTCGTTCCTTTTTGTAGGACGTTGGCTATGCTTGGTCAGCCTGAAGTGGGCACCGTGCAGCCGTGTACGCATCCACTTTCCTCTGTCAGCAGTACGGGCTCACGTTGAGTCTCTTCTGGGGTCACTCGGGGGCCGGTACGACTCGGTTCTGTCGCTGCGCCAGCATACGTTGCAAAATACTCATGCTTCCATTGGCGTTCGCAGCTACGGCGAGAGCAGCGGCCTGCTTGGCAGGCGTGGCGTTGTGGTGTGACGATTGCTGGTGCGAGTGCTTCTTTGGACTCGCCGAGGGCGACTTGTTGAGGCCACGCGTCGCTGACTCGCCCAACGCGATGTGTTTGCGAACGAGCGCGAGAGCGTCTCCGGCAAGGTGGTCTTCGAGCATGTGGTCCAGCTCGTCTTCCTGTAGAACATCCAACAGCCATGGTCAGACCGAAGTGCCACCCACGTTAAGGGCTGCTGTCGTTTGACTTCACGCACCCCTACAGCGTCTTGAAGCGCCATCAGGCTCTTTTGGAGGGAGCTCTGGCAGGCTGCAGACTTGCACGTGAGTAGCTCCGCGACAGCGTCGAGCACGTTTCTCGCACACCGAGCGAGCAGCTCCTCAACAGCCACAACGCCCATGGCCGCGAGGCACTTTTCCACGTACAGACATGTCTGGTCGGGTAGAGAGACAAGATCTGTTGGTATGAATACTTTCCACACTCTTGTAAAGCAAATCACAACTGCACGCACCAGGTTCACCAGTCGTAGGTCGTCACGCGGGAACCGAAGCGCCTGGCGAAGCAGCGCGACCACGAGCCGCCGGCTACTGCAGTGCGTTACTAGCGCCTCGAGTACTTCGTAGGCCGAATCGCAGAGAAACCGCTTCTGCGAGTGGAATACTGCCGGCAGCACGACTGGCAGAATTGAATCTAGACATCGTAATATCCATCAGCAGAACGCTTGAATTCTCCACTGTGGGTGGATAAAACTTACCTAGGAACGGTGCGAGTCGGTGGCGAAGAAGAAATGCCAGGTCTTTGATCAGGAACAGCGCATCACGAGCTGCGGATGTAGCCTTGGTTGCCACGGACCGACTGGCCACGACAACGCTGCTGTCTGAGTTGACAACCTCAGCGAGCTGGCTCTGACTGTACGTGGCAGTGAGCATTCCTTGTGAGCGCATGAATCAGCGATCAGAGTCCAGCGAACGTACATGTGGTCGCGCAACACGTCCGGGTACTGCGCTGCGAAGCGTTTGAGCGACTGGATGGCAGCAAACTCTTCTCCCCAGGGGACTTCGGTGCCCCCAACCTGCCCGTTCTGAACCACGCGGCGCTTGCGGTTGAGAATCGCGTCAACGTTTCTCCATTCTTCAAGCTCTTTCCATGAAATGGCGGTTGTTGGCTCGTTTTCCGCTCGCGTGCTCTGACGCCCACGTTGGCTCGCTGTCGTAGCGCGAGGTGTTGCCGTTTGGTGAGTCTTTGTGGCCTGTCGTGTGGACCTGGCTGTCGTTGGTGTGTTCCGTGACTGCGGATTGAGATATCGAAGTGTTGAGGCTGAGAGCGCAGGCACGGTTGGCTCGGACTCGAGTTGCTCGCGCTTCATCTGGGGTTGCCTCTTCTTGGTGGACTTCTTGCTCGTGAATACAACATCTTTAGGCGGATCTACATGGTCCAATCGTGGTGTCTCGTTCCGCTCGGCAAGGAGTGTCATACCAGGGATATCTGTTGTAGCATGTAGGATTTCGTCGACAGCGAGTGTTTCGTCTTCGGCTTCGTCTTCAAGATCGAGGGGCAAGTTCAGAGCAACATCCTCGTCACTATCAGTGTGGTCTTCCAATAGAGCTCGCGCAGATGCGATTGTCGGGGAGTCCTCTTGCACGGGTCGTGAAAGCGTTGTTTTTTTCTTGGTATCGTCGAATGGAACTACACGGGTTATCTCATGAACGAGTTCTGAAGCTTGCTGAATGTGATACCCAGTCGGATCTGCAGTGGAATTTCGCGGAGTCGGAGAGATTTGCCATTCCATTGGGGCCTCGGTCCCTGACCCTGTCCGAGATAGTGGCCGCCGTGTACCGCGTTCTTTGTCGGGGAGATCACCCCGTCTACTCCCAGTGCGCGCCAAGCGCGTTTGAGTCACAGTCACCACCTCGTCAACCTCAACTGCTCCACTTTTGTCCCCTGTAGCGGTTATCGCTGACTTGGAGATGGGCCGAATCGTATTTGGTCCTTCAGTCAAACACTTCTCAACGACGGGGAGTGGACGACTGCTTGGATCTCGCATTGACTCTGACTTATGTATCCGTTGGCTCGATTGTGATTTCTTTGACTCGACACTTGGGCTAGGAGCGTTTGGTTCCTCGATTTGGTGCGCTTCTCGATCAAGTACTTGGTCGCCTTCGCCTTCGTCTCTGCCAACGCTCGCTAACTCAAAGGCGATTGGTGTATCAATCTGCTGCGCCGCACTGGCAAAAACTGCACGGTTGTGTGAGTTTTCAATCCCTATCTCGGGCCGGTCGAGTGTCAGACTTTGTGGCTCAGTCAACTCTGCACAGGCAGCACCAGCGGCGGGGGCTTGAGGCGTCACAGTATCTGTCGAATCATCTTGGGTGGCTAGCTTTGGCGTTCTTTCACTTGGTGCTGTCGTGGTAGCGACCAGTGTGCCTGCAGTATTCGGGCTCAGGGTGACAGCGACAGGATCTCTTCCGAGACAACCCACCCCCACCCGTCGGATAAACGCGGCACAAACGTCGCTTTCGTATTCACCATCTACGTACCTCACATCATATCGACCATTTTCCATTACGACAGCGATTTCTCCCGGGAAGTACTTGTTCAGACCACGGTATCGCACTTCCACAGCGTCGCCGACACGGAGCATATCAACATGGGCTGGATCGTCAGGTATCTTTCCAGAGGAAGGTTTGATCTCGCTACTCGCGGCTTTCGCAAGCAGTCCTCGAGGTGAAGAGGCCGTTGGATATCGAATCATTGCGCCATGCACGTGGGTTTCCGCGTCTCCGTCCTTGTATGAGACATCGAACGTTCCGTCGGCGGCGTGGAAGGCTGCGATCGTTCCCGGGAAGTAGTGGATGGTGCCTTTATATCGAGCCTCGATTGTATCGCCGACTTTGTAGGGCGCGGTAGTGGCAAGTATCTCGGCATCAGCCAAGTTTTTGCTTGCATCGGCAACAGGCACGACTACTAGATCCTTGGAGAGTGGGTGATTGACAGCCTCCATAATGACGTTTGGTGGTGTTGACGTGAGCTCACCAAGTAGCAATGCATCCTCTCCAAACACCAGATCGTCCTTGTCTGCACCATCGCCATCCAATAGGTCAATGTCGATCGTGCGGACGATTGATTCAATGCCAGACGGCAGAGGGTCTTCTGGTGTTACCTCTGCTGTCAATAGAGCGGGAGTGGGGGTCACATCAACAACCACAAGTTTTGGTTCCTCTCCCTTTGGCGTATCATCGATGTGCGGAGCGCCTTCAGCTTTCTCGCCAGCTTGTGTTAAAATCTGGTGATTTACAGTTTGATGTATCGCCGTTTCGATTGTCTCCTCCACTGTGCTTCGGGCATAGTCGCGCGTAACCGATGCTTGAACATTCGTGGGATTATTGGATGCCGGTGTCTCAGCTTCTTCGTTCAAGCCGGGGTCTCCGTGAAAAGGATTTGTTAGGTACTCAACCACGTCAGCGACTTGTTCACGGGGCCTGAATAACTCCGCTAGTGACGGGCTTCGATCAATAATCGTCATGCCATAGGGGTTTTGTGGTAACATGTCTGTCGCATCTAGAAGCGCGTTAGCTGTGCCGCTGGAAATCCGATCGATGTGATCCGTTGACGCTATGATATCACCCGGAATGTTGTGTGCCTCATGTTCTTGAAAGGCGAATGTATCAACCGGGGCACTTGAGCTGCTAGGAGATATTCCCGCGTTCGCTGGCTTTGTATTGACCTCACTCGAGCTTCCATCCACGATCCTTCCGGCAGGTACAGGACCAACGGATGGTCGCTGATCACCTTCATTGGATGGTGAATCAGTCACCTGTGCGCCACGATCCGTGGCAGCAACGCTGCCGCCTGTCGGGAACAACCGGAGCACTTCGTCCATGCCGCGGGAGGCTGCCAAGTCATGAGCCGCGCGAAGTTCATCGGGGGTAAACACGTGCGACGACAGCAGCAGCAACAACTCGAGCGACCGCGTGGAGCCTTGCTTGCGAGTGGCATCATGCTTTGCGTGCCAGGCGATGGCCTCCTGGAGATTCAGCGTCTCGCGGCATACTGCGTCGTAATCGCTGTCGGTCAAAAGCAGCCGCACGAGCGCCGGGTCATCATACACGGAAGTGCTGTTTTGCTGGAGGAACTGGGTAATCTCTTCGGCAGTCGGTTTGACCACGCTGCGCAACACGCTGGCATTGTTCGCAGCGGTCGACTGGTGGCAATAGAGCTGAACGCGTTCGGCAAGTGAAAGTGGTGTGCCACGTGCCGACGTCGGGCGAGATGACGGCAAAACATCCATGGGCGCTAAGCGCGTGGTCGGGCCTGGTGGTCAACAATATGTGGGGCCGACTCACCATTTCCCCGCTCCACTCTACGGTGCACGTAAACGGCTTGATATTTTTAGGGAGAAACATTAACACTGAGCGGCGTCCGTTCGTACGATCAACAAGGGAACCTGCAGAAACCAAGGCAGCCGTATCTGATCCTTGACCACACCAATTCAGATATCCACAACGCACCGCGCCTAGCTGCTATTACAACGTAAGACCTGTTCCAATTCGACTCCCCTCGATTTCACTCATTGACGTTGTGGTGGATCTGGTTAACGTCCTCGTTATCGTTGAGGGCGTCGAGGAGCTTCTCAAACGAAGCCATCTGCTCTTCGGGAAGGTCGATAAACTCTTTGGGGTTAAAAATGAGCTCGACAATCGATGGTTCGAGGCCCGCAGCCGTGAATGCGTCGCGCACGCGCGCGAGCTCGGTGGGCTCGCACGTCACCTGTGCGATACCATCGCGGGTCTCGAGGTCGTCGGCGCCGGCCTCCAGCTACGACAAGAAAGTGGTGAGGGTATCCGCAACACTCCAAAAACGTGGCTTCCGCCACGAAAACAAACGCACCGCGATCTCCATCAGTGCGTCCTCGTCGTCAATGGGCGTCGCGGCCTTGGCCAGCTCGATCTCGAGGTATCCTTTGCGCTCAAACATCCACGCGACCGAGCCGTTCGTGCCCAACGAGCCGTTGTGCTTGCCCAGAATGTGGCGCAGCGCCGGCGCCGTACGGCGCTTGTTGTCGGTCAGCGTCTCAATCTGGTGTGTGGCCATGGTTACGATGGTGAGTCTGGCAAACACCGCCTCGCGTCGCCGTTGAACTACACAGGAACCCACCATGAGCGCGCTGCCGCCCGGGCCCGAGGCCTCGTAGAGCACCGACTCGGCGTTCATCGTGTCCTTGCTGTCGACGCCGCGCTTGATCGCCGCGTCGATCTTGTCCTTGGTCATGTTGGCGGCCTTGGCCTTGGAGATGACCGACTGGAGGCGCTGTGGCACCACGTCTCGACTCAGATCGCTTGCGGTCCATTAGGAGTGTCTCTCGAGGAAACCACGTACCACGTTCTCTTTGTCGCCCTGCACCATCTTGGACACGATCGCGAGCTCGTGGGCCAGCTTGGCGTTCATGGCCGTGCGTTTCTACGTGCCACGGACGCGTTCAGTCTCCGTCAGCCGTACGGACAGACCACCTTTAATTAAACAAACGCACGGCGTCCGTGGCGTTCTTCTTGCCCTGGATGGTCGGCCCGCGGCCCATGTGGCGCGCGCTCTGGAGCCACACGGGCGCCGCCACGCACACCGCGCTGACCGCCATGGAGTGGCGCATCTGAGACGGGGCGCATGCACCGCTGGACACGCCGCCCGCGCGGCGCAGCAGCGCCGCAAGTCCGCCAGATCGCGCCATATTCCCCCAAAAGTACGTGTGGTGGAAATGGAATGATGGACTCAAGATGCGGGAAAGTAATAAAAACCAAAACCCCAAAACGACACGCTTCCGGTATTTTGGGTGGTTACGATATCTCAATGAGTTGTGATACATGGCTACACTATCCTATTTCACAGAATATGCACGGTCCATTTCCTTGGCGACGTGGTGGAGAAGCGACCGCGTCCAGCGGTGCGGGAAGCGACGCACTTCGACGAACGTCTGGAGGTGCATTTCGCGCAGCTTGAGCCGCTGGAGAAGCTGCTGGAGATGCTGGCGCACGAGCGCGTCCTGGCCGATGGATTCAAACTGCGTGTCGCCGTTGAGCAGGCAACACGCCACGAGCGCGGTGACGGGCAGCGCGTCAGCGCGGCCGACGGTAAACACATTCGCGGGCAGCGCCAGCGGCACGGAGCGAGTCGATGCGAGCGAACCGAACGAGGCGAGCGCGCTGCACGCGAACGTGAGGTTGAGGACGTGGAAACAGCGCGTAATGGGGCCGCTGGGGAGAGCGACCGCGCGAAGCAAAGCGTCGGCCTCGAGGTCTGTGAGCGCGAGCACCGAGCCGTCCATGAACACGACGAGCAGGTCGAACATGCGCAAGTAGCCTGTGCCGTTGGTTTGCTGCTTGACCGAGGCACCCAGCGTTGGCGGCGCGATCGTCGTCCAAAAGTTGGACGTCGCAAACACGTTCGCGAGCGCCCACGCGATGCTTGTCGCACACGGGGTGGGGTACTTCCATTGCCACACCGCGTCGCGCAAGTTCGTGATGGTGACGCCCTTGGCGATGATCTGGCTTGCCGACTGGGCCTTGAAGATGCTGGACACATCCCATGCGACTTCGTGGACGGGCACGACCGAGGGCGCCTTCTCCTCCGAGTGCACTTCTTCCTCTTCTTCGACCTGCAACTCGCGTTCGCACTCCTCGCCGTATGAGCTTACGTGGACTTCGTCTTCGTAACCGTACGTGAACGCGCGGTCGTCGATCTGGTCGACCACTCGGTCAAAGTGGTCGTTGCGCTCCGTGGACTGTGATGCGATCTTCTCGACGTTGCGGTATACCACGAGATCGAGCCGCTGGCGCACAACGTCGTAGATCAGCTCGTCGGACTGCGCACTGTTGTACTGACTCACGAGCGTCCAGTCCTCGGGTTGTATTTCGTTGGCCGGGTCGATGTCCTTCGCGCAAAACTGGATGCCGTTTTGCGCCCACTCGAGTAGCCCGAGCGTGCACTGCTGCTGTGTATTTTCCATCACCCAGTTCAGGCCGTCGACCAACTTGAGGTCTCCATTGTTGCTTGGATAGCCGTTTGCAGGCCGTCCAAATACGGGTGCCGACGCGGACGGTCTTGAGGCTAGCTGCAGCACACTGTTTCGAACCTCTGCAGTGCTCGTCAGCCAGAGCCTCTGGTTCCGCCCGAGCTGTCGCATTCGCCCGGCGCCCTGCATGAGCTTGTCCTTGGTGATATTCGGTCCGAGCGTCAGCATGGCAATCGCGTCAGCGCGTAGTTTCATGTCCGAGCCGCGTGAACGCGCTTCGTCGAAGATCACGAACGTGTCGCGCTCGTGGAGCGATGAAGTCTTGAGCGGACGCAACACTTGGCGATCGCGTTCGAGCACGACCCAGCCATCGTACTCTTTGCGTGTATCGTAGTACGTGACGCCGGCGGCACTAAACGTGGGTTGTTGGATCAGGAACTGAGCCGCTGCGTCGATTGCTACGCCCGCCAGCAATGCACCAGTGTCGATGATCGCGAGGCATTCTTTCTCGAGCGCTTGCAGCAGAAAGAGCTGCCACATGGACTTGGAAGGGCGCTCTTGGGCGGCCTCTCCACTGTTTTGAGAGGTTTGTTTATGGTCTTCCAGTAGCACATATCCTATTGTTGAAGTGAGCAGGAGGTCGATCATTTTACCGTTCGTGCCACGCAAAGACTGTTCATCTGGTTCACGCTGAGTGACAGCGACTGGAAGCAATCGGTGCGTGTCGTTGGTACCCGAGAAACCGATATTGATGGGACCACGCACGAGATCCCATGCGCTCCGCGATAGCCGCTCTGGATACTGCTTCGTGTCACGCGGGAACACAAACCGGTTCAGGAAGAAATTGATGAGCTCGGTAGAAAATCGATACGAGTCGCACACAATCGAAAACTGATAGGCGTTGTCGAGACTGATGTGGTCAAGCTTGCTCAGCATAATGCGGTGACGCTCATCGACCTTGGATTTGATGGACTGGAACCATTCATCATAGTAACGGTTTCGTTCCGAGTAGTCGAGGCGCAGGAGAATATCGAAGGCCTTGTGGATGTCTTTGGGCTCGACCATCGCCGCCTCCTGACGTGTCACGGCGAATGGAACAAAGTAGCTGTTCGTTCCATGCGAGACGTGAAGCCATGAAAATGGGTTCGGGTATCTTTTGAAGCCCGGCCCGGTGTCTGTTTAGTGAAGGAACTGATCCAAGTGATCACAAACGCAAATTTAGAAATACGGGAAGCAGTAGTTTACGATTCACAACATTCTACTAGTATTTTCGCAATTGGGGAGGCGCGCTTTATGAGTCACCAACCACCACACAGCTCACGGAGAAGCCCTTCGGGCTGCGTCTTCATGCGGCGTGGGCGCGTGTCGGTGCACGCTCGGGAGCAGGTGTGGTCTCCTTCCTTTCTTTATAGAGTGATTTCAAACAGATAAATAGCAGCATTGTTGATCTTGCGCGTGGGGTGGTCCTCTATCTTCTCACATGAATACTTCGAACTGGTTTGCATTCGAGCGACGGCTAACGACGGACACGCGCTTGTCTTCTTGCATACTCGATCTGCCGACTGAGGGCCGTACGTCGGAGGTGCTCTGTCGACCAACGGAGAATCGTGACGGGTACGTGTAGTTGAGACCTGGGTTGGAGTAGTAGGCATTGGCGTCGGTCATCGCAGCGGCCAAGACAGCGCCAGGCACGGGTACACCGAAGTCAATGCTATCATCATCCGTGCTGTGCTCCTCGTCGTCATCATCGTCATCATCGTCATCCTGTTCGCTGTCACGTTGGGCCCAGCGCTGCACTTCGTCATCGCTCACTTCCGGCTCGATCACCTCGAACTCGCGCACGTATCGCGTCATGTCGAATCGCACGCGCTTATTATCCCGACCACGGAAACCACTTCGCTTCTTTGCCGGTGCTGGCGGGTCGCCACGTAGATCGTGTGGCACGCGAGCACGGGCCTCACGCAGCTTCCGCGACAGCTCCGACGATACTTTAGCTGTCTCGAGTGCGACCTTACGACTGTTGCGAAGCGAACGCGCCGCTCGCGAGACGAAATCGTTCTTACCGACCGAATTGCGCCCAAGAGAGTTCCGGCCGGCCAAAGAATTTCTGTTCAGGGAGTTGCGACTCTTGAAGCCACCTAAGAAGTCGGTGATGTTGCTGGTGCGCACGGCCGACTCGTCCTCGTAGCTGCTACCAAGATCGTCAGTGGCGCGCTCCTCGGTGTAGTCAGGGTACTCCTCTTCCGTCTCGGTCTCTTCTGTCGTCGTGACCACCTTCTCCTCTTCTTCGAATGAGCGGCTTCTCTTGAGCGCGTCCACGTCCTTCAGGTTCCGGAATGATCGAGTCAGGGCGTTATCATCTTCCTCCTCGTCTTCCTCATCGGGTTTGCTACCACGCTTGCTGCGGCCGGACTTGCCATTCGACCCCTTTCGTTGGAGCGGCGGTGGCGGCGGTGGTGGAGCGGGCTTCTCGAACATGAACTCATCCATGGTCATGGGACCCTTGTCGATGGACGGTTTACTGTCGACGAGGTCGTCCATGGTCATGGGTAGTGCGTCAACGTCTTCAAAAGATCCACGCTGGAGCATAATCGCTGCGCTATCCTTCCGGAGGGGCATCACCGGAAGCATCAATCCATCCGTAGATCTCGATCGACTGCGTTGCCGAGTTTCATCAACGACCATGTTCCCCATTTGGTTCGACAGAGCGGTCTCTGCGATCTTGCTCGTACTTGACGAGCGCCTCAGCCTGGGTGCGGCCGACGCCATTGCTGTGGGTGCAGTGCTGATGCTGTCGCCACCTAGTGGTACGAACGGCGCCCCCTCGGCGCCACTCAGGCGACGTCGAACACCGGCTTTGCTCATCGACAACAACGACGCAGCAGAGGAGTGTTGACGATACATCAAGTCCATCTCTGACCGGCGAGCGGCATTCCCTGCGCCGGGCGGGCCGTACGGACTTGCACTTGGGGCACCTGCGACGGCCCCCGCGGCGTACTGGTCGTGGAGTTGGCGATTCAGACCGATGAACGAATCGTCCATGGTCTGACGGGTCGGCCCTGAGGGTACGCGCTTGGAGGCCACGAAATAATTGCCGTCAGCCGACTGTTCCACCACGAAGGACCGTTGCACGCGCTGCGGACCAGCACTCGGGTCCACGACGCTCTTCAGTGCCGTGGGGCGGCTATTGATGACGTCTTGCAACGCGCTAGAGAGCGAGGATATGCCTCTGCTTGTCGAGTTCTCGGTGCTGGCCGGGTCCAGATTTCCGGAAAGTGGTGAGTTCTCCTTATCCACGTTGACAACGCCTTTCACGGGTGATGCGACCCCGGGGAACTCGCGGCCGTCAGCTTTGCTTGGGCTCGGAGCGCCCATGGTGGATGGCTGCTGCATGTAAGAACGGCGGCTGAGACGACGGCCCATCGAGTTCTTGGAGATGATTTGCTCATAGGTCGTGAGTCCGGAGCGGACAAAGCGCCGCCGCGGGCGTAGCACCTGTGGCTCCTCGTCCTCTTCGTCGTCGTATTCCCCCACGTTGTCGTCATACTCGCACTCATCGTCGTCGCTGTACATGACGCCGCCGCCTCCTCTGCCGTTTTCATGAACTGGGGGGCCAAACTTGCCATAGTCGCCCACGTCTCGCCCCAGGCGGTTCTTCTTGCCGCCGCCAAACACTTTTTTCACGAGCGCGCCGGCCGACTTTTTGCGCTCCTTCTCGGGCGCTCCCCCTCCTCTCCGCTCGTCATGGCCGCCGCCGAAGGCACGCGATATCCGCGACGAATGGGAGCGCGACGACGGCGGCCGCGCATGCGGCTGAGGAGGCGACGGCACGGCGTGGCTGCCGTAGCCGACTTCGCCCCCGTACGCGTGTTGCTGCTGCTGCTGCATGGTGGGCCGTGGCATTCCGCCGTCCTGTCGGTACTCGGCGCCGGGCTCGCCGGCCTCCGTGATCAGCAGCGGCCGCTTCTTCTTTTTGTGGTACACGCGTGCCAGCATCGCAGCCTCAACCTCTTCTCCCCTGCCGCACCGCGCGCTTCCACTCGCGTCCTCTGGCACAGCAGGTGGCGGTGAGGTCAACTGCGGCGTGCTGCCACCTGGCACGGACACGCTCTCTCGGCTCTGGGATCCCTGCGCGCTCGCCTACGCAATACGCGGAACCACCTCTGGACGCCGATCACGCCAGACTGTCTTTCTCTCGAGATGGGGGGTCCAGCCTTCCTCAGTGGGGCTTCCGTGTCGCAGGCCGGCGCCCAGGGCGGGTGACGCGGCCGAGCGGACGATCGATCGCTCCAGTTACCGAGACGCGCACGCGTGAGTCCGAACGGAAGCTCTCTCTCTCTCACAGTCGTCGGAGGGAGGCCAGGCAGTCGCTGGTGGTCTCTTCTGTCCCATCCACCGCCGCGATGTGTTGTGTCGTCTTGGCGCACTGCGTTACGCTCCCCCCTCATTGAACAACCTCCACGCTACATCCGTGGCGGGGCCAGAGAGGGATTGCAAGATAGAAGTGCTTCCTTTTTTCGATTGAACACACAGCCCTAATCGCCACTCTCTCCCAATAGAGTATCCGGACACTATACAAACCACAGCATGAGGTATACCTCCCATCACCACGCCGATTATCCGGACGGACTGAACGTAGCCACTTTATTAGCCAATCAATCGCACGCATTCAATTTCAGAACCTGATGTCGCCACAAAGCCCCTTGAAGGTCAAAGGTGGACACACGACCCCAGTCACGCATGAGCCTTCAAATGACCAGCCATCGGGTCTCAGCCTGAGAGCCGCTGGACCCACGCATTCTTCTCCAGATGCTGCAGACAATGGTCGACCTTGCGTTGCTGCTGGTAGGCCAGAAAGTGGTCGGGGCCAAGCGTCTCTTTCTCGCTTTTGTCATGTGCTTCAACCTAGACACCATCAAACAATCTGTTGTCACGGTGATTGTTCGAGACTGGGGTGCACAAGCAAAATAATACGTGCCTCTTCCTTCTTGATTCGGTACCGTGCAAACCGCCGAAAGGATTCCTCACTGAGCTTCCCGTCCTCGTTTAAAAGGTCGACTGGATTATTGTCCCGATTGCCGATTGTGTCATCATCGAATGCGACATCGAGCGTGCGATAATACAAGCTTCCCTGTATCTTGAGAAGCGTGTGGAGATGCTTGCCCACACGAAATATCTCATTCTCCGAAGCCTCGCACGGTAAAAGAAGGCAGCAACGAAGTCCAGAGAGGTGCGACGTACTGAGCGCCCCCGGTCGAGTTGACGAGGAGATGTTCGTGTAAATGTGCATGAGCTCGTCGAAATCTCGCTTTGAGAACCTTTAGGTGCACACATTAGCAAATAGTATCTCGAAATAACTGTAGCACGAGCATGTGCTCAACTTACATGCCAGACGCAGATGTGTGGAACTCCACGACCTCTCCGAAGCGCCCATTAAAGAGATGTGCATGAAGAATTGACCTCCAAACCATGTCAAGGTCATTGATCGAGAAGAAATGAGCCTAGTATCATGAAATCAGTCAGCCCGCCCATCCACAAGAGCAGGCAGAGCACCTGATACTTACAAAAAATCCTTGTGGGACCGATGAGGGTTCATCCGCACGCTTCCGCTTCTGGCCAGAGTAAGATTGCTCTTGTGGCGACGCCTCCGATGGAGAGATATTCAGTATCCGACTGAGCACACTTCCTGACCGAATGCGATTCTCAACACTTGACACATGTTGTTGCGGCATGGCTTCATCGGCATAACTTAGCACTGTCTTCAAGCGCTTCCGTGCATCGTGCTGGCATTCAGGTAAAAGCGGGTAAGTGACGCACTCATCTCACCATATTGAAATCAAAGAACACTTCACATACCTCGTTGATGTGCTTGGAGGACTTGTTAAGCAGAGTCACAGAGCTGTGGGCCAATTTGGTCAAGGTAGTGTTGAGCAGCTCTGAGCGAAGAATTGTACGAGTTAGCGCGATATCCCACGGTCCACATCTCCACATTCCACGCACCGATGAGAGTCTTCGGAATGACCTGATCATCGAACGAAGCCCAGAAATACTCGCTACTCCCGATGTCCGTAACGTTGGGGTCACGTACGACCTTGATACGTTTCGTAAGCTGCGGTAATGAGCCGTGGTAATACGATTCGTCACCCGAATCGTAGTAGGAGTTAGCATCACCGTCCTCGTCGTCTTCCTCGTCTTCATCCTCCTCATCTTCGTCATCCTCTTCCTCCTCTCCTTCTCCATCTTCACTATCAAGATCTCGGTCTCCGGCAGAATCGTATTCCCCATCATCGCGTTGACGATGGTGATGATGGTTGTGGCGCCCCAGACTGTCGTGGTGGTGATGCTGTCGGTGATGGGTTTGAGAGTTGACGCCACCATCACCACCAGACCCATGCGCCTCACCGTACCGGTCATTCGCTGCACGGAGCGCTGTGGGCTCAGCTGATACTGCCATTGTAAGGCCAGGTTGATCGCTATGGCTTGATCCCGGGGACACTGCCGAACCTGCGGAGAACGTGCGGGAAATGTAGTTGCGCGTTGCCGCCGCCGCCGCGACCGCCACGCCCTGACCATTTGTGTGGCCGCGAGCCACTTCCTCGTTGCGCGCAGCAGCAGCAATGCTGTGGCCATTGCCTGAGCCATTCACAGTGTGTTCATGGGCGCCATTTTGCGCCGCTGTCTGGTCGACGAATCCAACTTCTGCATCACGGTCTTGTTCTTCCGCCTCGTCATCCATCAGTTCGTGCCAGTCGTTCTCCAGCAGCCAGTCGGACGCTGCCTCAACGCTTTGGTCGCAAATGTCGAGCTGTCGTACCCCCATACACCATTCGTTAGTCCACTTCGTTTCCTTTCGACCACGCCGTTTCGATTCAGTCGGGAGAGAAACAACAACAACACACACAGACGCACCACTCGCTCCAGCGCCTCAGGCGGCACGTACGGGAACACGCTCTGCAAAGTGTCCATGGTCAACTCGGGTACGCGCGGCGGCGGCGATCCTTCGGTCGCGGTGGCAATGCCGGGAAACGAAGTGAGATGTCGCCGGGTCCCTTGCACCGTCGTCCGATGCCTTCGAAATGAACGCCAAACGAGCGAAAAAAAGCGAAGCGTGGGAGTCGATAAGAACGTTGTTTGGCAAAACAAAAGGTTACGAACTCGAAGTTGAAGTAAGCAAGCAGGAAACCTCTCTTCAAACATATAAAACCTCTGTTACCAAGTGAACCCATGTTGTTCCCGTGTCGTGCCCCGATCAGTCCATGGGGTTGATGGACCACGGCGTTCCCGTCGAGAGAAGCTTGCCAGCGTACTGGTCGTCGAGAGGCAACACCGAGGTGTCCGACATGACAGCGAAGGGCTGGATTGTGTTGAAGTACGCTGCGGTGGCACTCGAAGCGACGGCTGGGGCCTTCTTTTTCTTTTTCATGGCCAGTCTCGCCTCCATGTTCACCCAGTGCGACTGGTGATGGTTGGTGTGCTGGGACTCCATGACTGCTTTGGGTTGTGTGAATACGCCGGACACGAATTCGAGTGTAATCGGCACGTTACCCACGAAGGCGTCAAAACTCATCTGGTACTTGGCAGGTACCGCGACCCGGAACGATCCAGTCGCGCTCGTAATGGTCACACTCGCAGGAATCATGTCGCCCTTGACACCAATCATCACACGGAAGGTCGCCGACGTGATCTTTCCCACTAGTAGCGAGTACTGAACTTCGAGGAACATCACGTTTGCTTGCGTGACAGTATCGAAAGACAACGTTTTACCATAGGCAGCAATGTAGTCGGTCACAGCTTGCTCAAACATAGGCCCTTTGCGCGTGTCGACTCGGTTCACAAGATCTACAAGGGAGCTGAGGCGATAGCGAATGGGCATGGGATCGGTCGAGGTCGTTGTCGCCCACAGACGCCAGTCATCGTTCGGACTGCCGCCGATGTTGATGTTGATCTCCTTCTTGGCCACACTCATAACAGCACTGTACGACTTCATTGCATCGGAGCTTGCGGAGTTTACAGACGCAGACGCAGAAGCTGATGCACCAAGGGACTTGTAGGACGCTTTCACAGACGCACCATACGCAATGTCTACTTTCTTGGACTGAAGAGACTGCACATCCGACTCCTTGATCTCCACGCGATGTATGATCTTGCCTCCCATTTCGACGCGGGTGGTGTAATGAGTCCCGTACATTTGAATGAACCGGAAATATTTGACAACACTCGAGTCACACGCGCAGTCATTAACTGTGTCGTCGTCGTCGTTGTTGTCATCATCATCGTCGGGGCCCTGGAGACGGCGACCACCGCGAACCGGGGGAAGGTCGCCAAAACCGTTGTCAACCCGCTGAGGGCATTGACCACCAGCTGAGTCGAGCTGAAAGCACGAAGAGTAGGTGAGTGGCAGTTCGCTCACAGCCGCAGCGAAGTCTGGCAGAACATCCAGCGAGACGGTCGAGATGCCCAACTTGAGCATCGCCACGTAGTCAACACACACGGCTTTACTTTGATATGTGGTGATCTTGTCCTTCGTGATCTTCTGCTTCATTGACGCCATGGCCCTGCTGCCACTGAATGAAGCCGACGCCGAAAACCCGCCGAAACTGCCCTTCACAGACGCTGAAACCGAGCAATCCTTCTGCAGGACGCGCTGGAAGGATTTAGTGGACGCGATCGAATCTGACGACGACTGCTGGAGGCAACTCGCCATGGGAAGAACTGACGCTTCTGCAGGGCAAGTCCAGTTGTTATCAAGCCCCGAACACGTATCACCCTGAGGAGTCCTGTTCAGCAGACAACGCTAATCAACATCCTATCCACACCTCCCGGTTGATGTCACTGTCCGTACCAATTGAACTTCACAATGTGGACACGGAAGCCGGGGTCCGTGACGCTCGAGGAATCTTCTGCCCCGGCTGGGTTGCCGAACACGAGGTCGTATCCGGCACCGAGATAGTCAATGCCACGTGGCTGGTCGGCGAGCGATGGCACAATGTGCCCTGCAACCACAGCTAGCGTGACTAGTGCGCGCATTGCCAATATTTTGAGTAGAGTACTGCCCGGCAGATGCTGCTGTTCTCGAGGTCGAGAATCAAGCACTGCGGCTCGCAATTCCCCAGGGACCTCCTCGAGCTGTGGAGGGATCGAGCCCCTCTCGCGACCTCACGGAGAACAGCTCAGCCGTCCATCGCAATAGTCGATACAGCGACGCACTCCAACAGTCGTGAACAAAAGATCTTCTCCGCTCATCTTCGTGCAAGCTCGAACTTGGAAGTTGAAGTTGCTAAATACCGGTACATATCGGTACACGTGTGGGTGTTTCGCTGTGTTTTTCCTCCGTTTGTTGACGGAAACGTGCACGGGCGTGGATGACACGACAACCGCAAGCATTTCGGAGATCGCAGCGAGAGCAACACAGAGACTCAGTCCAGCATGACCAAGACCAAGGCGCCCAAGACGTGCGTATATGGAGCCCCCTTTATCCGCGTGAGTGACTGCGTCTCTTAACAGCGGAGCGCTACGTGATTCAGGTTTGCGCACCAAGCGGCGCTGCCTCACTTACCCGTGCCGGCGGTGGAGGACACGCTCGCGCGGTACATCGAGTCGCTCAAGCCGTTTCTGACTGAGGACGAGCTCAAGCGCACGACGGCGCTCGCCAAGGACTTTGTGAAGCCCGGCGGCGAAGCCGAGCAGCTCCAGAAGGTGCTGCTCCAGCGCGCGGAGGAGTACCCCAACTGGGTGAGTTTATCTGTTTGGACCTCTCCATTCAAAGGGCCGATACTCAAAACTGACGGATGCGGATTGCACAGCTGGAGGAGTGGTGGGAGTACGCCGCATACCTGAGCGACCGCACGCCGATCGCGCCGTACATCAGCATGGTCTCGGGCTTTGGGTCGTTTCAGGATTTCGACCGCCCCGTGTCGCAGGCACGCCGCGCCGCCGAAACGATCCGGTACGTCTGACCCCAAGCTCCGATGGAGAAGAGCTTGCCTCTAATCTATTTGCTTGCTTCGTCTAGATACACGTGCGAGTATCTGGAGCATCTGAAGCGCGAGGAAATCGCACCGGAAACAATGGGCGGCCGCACTCTCTGCATGAACATGTTTACTCGTCTGTTCTCGTCGTGCCGCATTCCGGGCTCGCCTTCTGACCACTTTGAGCGCGTCGACCCCGCGACTGTGCGCCATGTGATCGTCATGTGTGAAGGACGCATCTTTGTGCTTCCGGTGTATGACGACAAGGACGAGTTGTTGACGATTGGTGACTTGGAATCGCAGCTGCTCCATATTCTCAAGCATAGTGCGTATCTCCGTGAGCTCAAGCCCAACACGCTTCTCGGTACGGATGACGGTGATCGCTACATTGGCGCTCTTACTTCCCTGGACCGTGGCGAGTGGGCCAAGGCGCGGTCCGAGATGCTTGCATTCACTGGCTACAACAAGGAGAACTTGGACAAGATCCAGAAGAGCCTTTTTGGCATTTGCCTGGACGACACCACGCCGACGAATCCGTCGGATCTTGTCAAGTTCTGTGCTGCAAAGAGCTGCGGGAACCGGTGGTACGACAAGAGTTTCCAGTACGTGATCTTCCGCAATGGCATGGTTGGCGCTAACATGGAGCATGCCAACGCTGACGCGACAATCCTCCAATCCATGTACCGCTGGCTTGGTGAGCGCTACTTGAACCGTATTGGTGGCATCGAAACGTTCATCGAAAGTCGCCACCACAGTGTGACCTTTTTACCGCCGCCGGAGCTTCTCAAGTGGAAGCTCCCAGACAGTGTCAAGGCGCTGATCCCGAAAGCGATCGCGCACTTCGACAAGACGGCGTGCTCTCTTCGCACGATGATCATCCGTAACAAGAAGTACGGCAAGGCGGTGCTCAAGCAGGCCAAGATCTTCCCCGATATCTTTGTGCAGATGGCCATTCAGCTTGCGGGTTTCAAGCTGTGGGGAGAAATCGTACCGACGTACGAGAGTGCCCACACGCGCATGTTTGTGCGTGGTCGCACGGAGACGATCCGTTCGGTGAGTGTCGAGGTCGTGGACTGGCTCCATGCGGTGCGCGCCAAGCAGCCGGATGCCGTCGTCCACGAAAAGCTCCAGCGTGCCATGAACAAGCACAAGAAGCTCACCACCGCGGCGCTGACCGGGTGTGGTGTAGACCGTCACTTGCTGGGTCTCCAGGTCGCAGCCCTCATGGCCGGCAAGCAGCCGCATGCGTTGTACAGCGACCCTGCCTACGCCAAGAGCGGTGGCGGCGGCAACTTTGTGCTGTCCACGAGCAATGTGTCTGGGTACCCGTGGCTCTGGGGCGGCTTCGTCCCCATGGTGCCGCACGGCATCGGCGTGTGCTACGGCTCGGAGACGGACTTCCTCACGTTCATGATCACATCGTTTGACGCGAACCCGCTCGATCGCGAGGTGGTGAATCCGCGCCCTCGCTTTCCCGTGGAA
>JAADVT010000516.1:0-23282 GCA_023335895.1 Pythium rishiriense
ATCAAGCCCAGTCAGATTGCGTACTATCGCCAACTGTCCCAGGCCCATGCTGCTGCCGACAATCGTGTGCCAGCGATCATGTTCTTCCACATCCCACTGCCAGAGTACGCTATGGACGCTCAGTCGCTGCGCACCGTCGGGAACCACAAGGAGACAGTGGCCTCGTCGGGTATCAACACCAACATGTTTGCGTCGCTGGTCGAGCTTGGTGAAGTCAAGGCCACGTTTTGCGGCCACGACCACGTCAATGACTATTGCTACAAACGCGACGGCGTGCATCTCTGCTACGGCGGTGGTGTCGGTTTTGGTACGGCATATGGCTGGAGCTCGGTGAAGCGTCGCGCGCGTGTGATCGAGTGGACGGTGGATGCACAGAATCGTCGCACAATCCGTAGTTGGCGCCGTCTCTTTGGTGAAACTGACCGGCGCCAGCTAGAGGAAGTCGTGTACTCGGAAGAGAATCCCGTGGCAGCGGACTCAAAAGTCCTTTCCAACGCCGTGTGATCGGAGAGTAGAGTGAAGTAAGCGACGAATGATTTATACTAACGAGTGACTGAATACACAAGTGATTTTTTTTTTTTTTAACAGTTCGGCACCGCTCACTCACTCTCACAGAAATGTATTGAAGGTCCGTGAAACGCTTACATACTGATTCAGCATAATATCTCTTCAACTCAGTCCAGAGTGTTGGTCTCTGTGACATGTGACGAGTGGGCTTAGGCCGCTTCAGTGTACAGGGTCTCCTCGAGCCACTTGGCCGAGAGCTCGCCGTAGCGGCGCTTCCAGCTGCGGATCGTGCGCTCGCCCTTGCTGTTGACGGTCCACTCGATGGCGCGCGCGCGACGCGCGAACGTCGACGACCCGTACGCGCGCCCAAAGCCGACGCCGCCACCGTAGCAGAGCTGCACGCCTTGGCGCGCGAGACAGTAGTCGTTGACGTGGTCGTGGCCCACGAACGTGGCCTTGACCTCGCCGAGGTCCACAAGCGTCGAAAACAGATTAGTGCTCACATCTGACGACGCGACGGTCTCGTACTGCTCGCCGTTGGTCTTGGACGGCGCGTTCGCGGCGTATTCGACGAGCGGAATGTGGAAAAACATCACGGCCGGCACGCGGTTCTTCTGTGCAGCGTGGACCTCCGAGAGCTGGCGGTAGTAGTCGATCTGGTTGGGCTTGACCCAGTCGTAGGTCGCACTCACGTAGGGGTACTTGCCCGTGTCAGGGTATCCGTGCGAGTCGAGAAAGTACATGCGGAACACGTCCGAGCCCTTGGCGCCCCACGGACCATCCACGGGCGCCTGTACGCCGATCTCGTAGTTGCCGACGCCGTCCACACTCGAAGGTCCGCGCTGCGTGTACGAGTACGGTCGGCTAGCGGCGATGCGAACGACGTCTTCACGCGAAAAGCCGTTTTCGTCGTCGTGGTTACCAAACACCATGCCGTACGGGATGCCGCGCGCTTCCACACCACCGACCACGGCGTCCATCGCGAGCTGGCGCCGCTCCTGGACAAACGTCTCAACATTGTCGCCCGTGAAGGCCACGAAATCAGGCTTCTCAGCGTCGAGCAGGTCGTTCACCCACTGGGTCATGAGCGATTCGGTACAGTTGGTCATGCCTGCTGGCACGTCACGGCACGCAAAGTTGGGGTCACCCGTGTAGTGGAGGTCCGCGATCTGCAGGATCTTGAACGACAGCGACGCGCCGGACGCGTCCACCTTGGCTGTGATCGGTGCCTTGGCGAGCGCTGCGGGCGCCTCGGCCGAAACAGCCTGGAATGTACGCGTGAACAGGAACACGGGCGCATCGGCCGTGTTGAGGTTGCGGTTCGCCAGGAGCTTGAAGCTGCCGGGGAGGAACTCGGCCGCCACTGGGTTCGATCCTTCGCCCAACGCGGCGTTCACACGGTGCAAGTCCACATCAGCGATAAAGCCGTTTGTGGCCTCACTCACGACCTCCCACTTGGAGCAGAGCGACGTCGTCGGTGACAGTGCGTGGCTCTTTTGGAACCCGGCCGTGCAGTTGCTTGCCGCGTCCACGATCGCGAGATCCACGAGCTGCACTAGTGAGGCGTCGTCACAGCTCACGTTCGGGGATTTGGCCGTCGTACCACGCGCGTGCTTGGCACAGAGCACAGTCTTCGTCTCTTTGCCCGCCTGGTCGAGGAAACCCACGTCGCCGGCCGAGCGCCACGCCACTCCGAGCGTCTTTGTACACGCCGACGGGACGTTGGTCACCGCCACGTTGTCCAACACGTGGAGCTCGATCACGGGCCGCACGGGCTTGCGCACACTCAGGTACACGCCCCGGTTCGCCGGCGTCGGCGCAGTCGCTGACGTGTGGAGACTGTATGGTACCGTCGCCCACCCGGGGTGGTCGTTGTTGTAGTTGCGTTCCTTGGTGACGGCGAGGTCTTCAATGTAGTCGCCGGCGTCGAGAACCGACGTGGAGACGGGCGTGTACCCGGCACACACGACGGCTCCGGCGCGCGGGCTCACGAGAAGGCTCATGTCCGACGGGCACGACGCGCCCGACAGCACGACGAGACGATGGAGCACAGTGGCGCCGTCGTTGAGGTCGGCGACCTTGGTACGCGCTTGGCAGAGGTGTACGGGTCCACCGCTCGAGCCGGTGCCCCAGTCGATGCCCACGGTGAGCCCATCGCGCGCACACGCGTCCATGGCTTCGGCGCGCGACGCAGCCTCGACCACGCGCACGCTTGTCACGGCGAACAGACTGTCGGGTGCGACAGCGGCGCCATGAACAAACGAGCTGGTCGCAATGGCGGCCGCGAGAATCGAGCGCAAGCCAGCGAGTTTCATGGCTTGGTACGGTCAAGAAGTCACAAAATAGATGGACCGTTCGGCTTGGTGGCGATTTCGCAAGTGAATCGAAACGAAACCACGGATCGCAGATGAGCCCTGGCGCTGTCGTTCCACGATTTCTCTCCGATGAGTTGGTTTGACGACCCCATGGCATCAGCCACGCCGGCGCTCCTCCTCAGCTCTCTAGATTCGAGCACGCCATGCAGCATTCTGTGGGTCGAGGCCACATTGCTTCCCGCATCATGGTGTGGTATCATGGCGTCGGGGCGTGAGCGGAGTAGCGCCGCATCTTCAACGTTTACCGCCGTCGCGTCGTGCGCTCACGCTCGACAGGCATGCATCCACGGACATGTAGAAGCCAGACCGAGGCCACGGGAGACCCTCCTGAGATATGGCCCATGTTGGGCGCAGCGCGTCATCCGAGTGCACCCACGACCGTGACACTGCTCCTTGTTTCCCCGGGTCGTTGAGGCGTCGAAGATCTTTCGCGTTGCGAATCTATCGAATCCTGTGTGAGGGAGAGCTGCTCGCCCTTGATGGGAAAGGCCGCGCCCGGAATACGTCGATTTGATTGGCTAACACATCGAATAGAAAACGATGATTGGCTTAAATGAGGAGCTCCGGGTGAGATCTGAGAACGTCAACGAGATTCGCCTGTGGCGCCTCGAATCTTCGTTGCGGTTCTTCTATTCTCCAGCCGATCCGAGCATCCACTCAAGCTCGCCCCCTAATTGTTTTTTGCCGTGGAGACATTGGGACGTTGGGGACGCAAAGCCTGGCTCACAGCAAAATGCTGTGAAGAAAAAAATAATCCGTGGATCGGTGTCACAGTTTTTGAGGTGGTCGGACATTAACCACACATAATGTGGGTCACATAAAAATCCCAAAACAGGGAATATGTACTATATCAATGCATTCCATTAAAATCGATTCAAATTCATACAGTCTACACCACGGTCTCCTCGAGGTCGCGGTGGCGCAGGTGGTGCCCACACAGGTAGCCGTCCTTCTGGTACGAGCGTCTCGTGCAGTGCTCGACGCGGCATCGACTGCCGCCGCCGTGGGCCCAGCAGAGCCCGCCTTGGCCGCCGACCTTGTCGCAGCCCGCGACGGTGCAGGGCTTGCCACCGCCGTGGGCCCAGCAAAAGCCGTACCGCTTGGCCTTGGACGAACACCCGTCGTGCTGGCACTGCGCACAGCCGCCGTGTGTAAAGCAGCGCCGGTTCCTCTTGGCACGCTTGGCGCACCCGGCCACTTCGCACTTGGCGCCGCCGCCGTGGCGTACGCAACACCCCTTGGTCACGGCCAAGTTGCCACAGTCGGCCACAGTACACGGGCTCGAGACGCGCACCCGCACGCGCTTGCGCCGTGGCTTGGTCGGCTCGGATCTCTTCTTGGGGACTGGTGTCTCGAGGTCGGAAGACGCCGACTCGGAGGCCGAAGATGGCGAGCTCAGCGCGAGCCGGCGGCACGGAACCACACGACACGTAGAAACGTTTTCGGCTGCGACTTTGGCTGATCGCAGTGGGGAGAGGGCATGGCTCGGAATACAGGCTCGCTTGGTGGGGGGCGACGATTCGAGCGAGCACGGCCGCTTCCGGTTGCGGACGAGCACGCTGAGCGCAGCGTCCACGCCAAGAACGCGAGCGTCCTCGACCGGGTTGAGCAGGAAGGCGATGCTGGACTTGGCGAGCATTTTGCAGAATGGCAACATGCCTGGCCTTCGTGTGGCGAGCCGCCATGTCAACAATCGTGTGCGCGGGACGCTGAGTCCACTTCGCGTTTCCTGGTGTCTGCCACGCGGCACGGAGACCGTGGGCGCCCTATTTTCCGGCAGAGCAGCTGCCCAAGATGTGCGGAGCCGCAATTGTTGATGGAGGAACCCTTATCTCAGTAATACTTGATGTACTGCATGGGGCTTTCATACATCACGTACTGAATGAAAGGTTGTTGGAAGGACAATTGTTGATGGATCCACGAGGTCAACTGATGGCGAGCGGACAGTTCGGGATTTTGTTCCTGGCGATCTTCCCACTGGAGCTCTGTCAACAATATTGTTGAGTGACGGAGTAGAGATCTCGATCTGGATGGATTCCACACTGTGGAAGAGCACAGTGGGTCCGTACCGCCAGACTCGATAATCCCAGCGCCACCACAAAAGCAAGTCGTGACCACGCGCTCGCATGACCACATGAGGTCCTCGGTTTCCGTTTTGACGACTACAATTCCGACTGCGCTCCCGACGAATCTTCTCCTCGCGTGGCTCCACCGTACATCTTCTTTGGATATTTGTCGTTTCGCTTGGGATGGCTAAGCCGGCGATATCATCACGGATCTCACGATTGCACCGCTGGCGTTTCGTCGAATAGAGCTTGACCCATCGGAATACTCTCGTTAGCCCTTGATCGCATCGCACGCCACTGTATAACGCGCGGAGAGAGATCTTGGACACTAACTTCCAACTTCGTCGGTTTTGCTGTTACGCGACGCCAATTCGTGTCGAAAACACATGAATGAACAGCTCGTAGGCTGGCTTGATCGTTGCTTGAGCAAATGCCTTGTGTGACCAACGGCACGATGCAGCACCGCGCTGGTGAGTTCGTTGCGGACTCGTTCTGAGTGTGGATGACATGGGCTTTTGTGTAGGGTCGATTGTCACCATTGGTAGCGTCGTTGGCTCGCAGGGGAACACCGGCCAGAGTGAGTACAGCGCCTCCAAGTCCGGGTTGGTCGGCGTCACGCACACGCTCGCAAAAGATTTTGGCAACCGCAACATCGGCGTGAACCTGATCGAGCCCGGGTTTATCGACACGGACATGACAGCGACCATGGCGGAGGCCACGAAAGACCGAGTGCTCCAGAATATCCCGCTCGGGTGACTCGGAAACCCGGACGAAGTCGCGAAACTTGTTGCCTTCCTCGTGAGCGACGACGCATCCTACATCACTGGGCCGTGCATACGCGTGGACGAAGGTCTTGTGTTCTCATGAGGACGCATGAAATACAGTGACTACCAAGTTCGTTCGGAGCGTTCATTACGGACGATTGCTGTTGGGTTTCTTCCAGCCCTTGGGCGTAGCCTTGCTAGTGTGCCGGTTCATGCAGTACCGCCCGCCGAAACAAACGTAGTCATTGCCATCCTGTGGCATCCAGGGAACGAGTGCCCGGCGAACAGATCCGATCCTCGGATCTCGGCAATACGTATTGTTGACATATTCGTCCTGGGGGATTGTCGGCCACGCTAGAGTGCCTCTCAACAATTGCTCGCGACTCACTTTGTAATCTGTCGGCGGAGATCAAATCCACAGACAAGACAGATGCGGCTACGTGTTCCGCCACATCCGCCCGACCTTGATCGAGCTGGGTTGTTTCTAGCGGTAGTGGTGTTGACTCCATTGTTTGACTGGAATCGGCACTCGCGAGATCAATGGGCGTCTTTGCAACTTTCCCTCGAGAGTCAACTCTGCAGTGACCACGAGGTCTCAGCCGTCACAGCATGAGCTTTGCCTAGCACCAATCAGTTGGGGCAACATAAAGTTCGTACGCCGGATCACGACCAAATCCCAGCCACCGTGCGTTCGAAGGTATACCACTCGTGGAGTTCCAGCTACCGATCGATCGAAGGTGTGCCACTCTTGAGTAAGCTACTCGTCCCCGGTAGGGAGGGGGGGGGAGGTGCCCTTTGATTTGACTGACGATGGTACATCCAATGACTTGGTTGCCGGTGAAGAGGGTGGCCACTCAAACTTGAGAGACGGTTAGCGTTCTCACGAGCACCCGGTTCGCAGCGGCGTTTGGCACAACCATCGTAGAGGCGTGAATTGTGTCGTGGGACTTGATAGCTCGAGTCCGAAGACAAGCCGTTCTGGTCACTCTCTTTCAAATGCGGATACATTAGTCAACGAAGCGTAGATATCGCTCGTTTCTCCAAGGTGAAATCGGCTTTCGACCGCGTAAAAGTGTTCTGCACACCAAGTTCTTTGAAAAAAGATTCCGATCATTGATTCGCCTGGGAGTGTTGAGCTCTCATGGTTGAATCACGTCACTACCGCATCTCCCAAGGTGACGTGATTGAGTAGTCGGAAGGTATGGGACGAGGTGGTCGTCAGTGGGCATCCAATTGTGTTGCCTTGAGCCGATGAGTAAAATCCGCTGTATGCCTTTGGATGGGATGGTTTCCGACTCGTGCGAGATCCAAAGACGGGGTCATCCCCATACGTGGCGTAGCATGTACAAACCCGACACGACGTGGCCCACAATGACAATACCACAAAAAAGGTCGTCACTTGCTGTAATGCCGATCACTCGAAGCCCTCGGTCGCTAATACACAGGCAGCAGTGCGTGTCACGCTTGGCATCGACCGAATCACTTTCTGAGATCGTCACCGTCCGTGATGTTATAGCGGAGCTCCTTATCGTATTCATCCCCCGCTCGTTTGACAACCATTATCTTTGTCGCCGGGTGTGTGCTTTAGTGTAACCTCCAGGGTCGGGTGACTAAAATTGGGGTGGCATTGTGTAGCGTATGGTTGGAAATGATGTTCTTCTCGTGATGATCGTCACCTTCATGGTTGGACGACGACGACGACAGACGTGTCACTTCTTACGATTTGGAGCAACGACGGCTTTACACACCCGTAGAAATCCGTGGATATCGTTCCATGCCCTTGGTTTCGACTCGTTGATGTCGACAGGCAGTGGTCGTATTGACAGCGACTTCGACGTGTTCTGAGCCACAAAGTTCACCTGATGTGTGAATTGAGACACCAGCGGTTTGCGATGTCGATACCGACAGTTCTCAGCTATGCCATGGGAGCTGGTGTGGTGAGTTCGGGGTCATGAGCCTCCATTCTCCCGGTAGAGTGTCTGTCAAAGCCAGAGGAGTCGCAGCTTGCTCGAAAGCTGGCAGCCTAGGCAGTTCGTCAACTTTTCCAAGTCTTGGTGGCGTGAGAAATTTGGCTGGGAGGCCCACGATGTCGTTCTTGGATCGCGATGGTGTTTTGGTTTGCTCCCAAGAGGATAGCAACAGACCCGAGCAGAGACCTTGATCTTATTGATCTACAGATCGTTGGTTGGATCTGTCTCTTCATTGTGGCTATGAGGAACTCGAGTGTGCGCAGCCGTCATCGTTCAAAACGACCACGTGACCACCGTTGGCCGCTCAAAGCACTCGAATGGTAACCGTTTATGGTCACCGACGCAAACTCTTCTTCCTCCAGTTTCAATTCATCTTGCTCATCTTGTTTGCTGGCAAATCTATGGAGCGAGCAAAGGCACCGACTACTACCCACAATCCGTTCCACCTCCCGGAGCGGCCGTTCGACAGCCACGCGCACCGACGCCACGATATCCACGTCCAGCGACATCGTTACAACCAGACCTGTCGAGGCCTGGACGAGCAGCGCGATCCGTCCGGCGATATCGAGGGAGCCACGGGCAGCCACCGCGACCCAGAACGCCTGGCCAGATACTGGAAATTCCGAAAACAGTTCGTCTTCTGTCGCCCACAACTTGAGCACGACGGCACTCGAAAGCACCACGATATCCTCTCCGTGGGCATGCACAGCAGCGACGGAGCCGTGGACCGTCTCTAGATTCCACTTGCGAAAGCTGCCGCACAGATTCCTCCACATGCGCACCACCGACTCTGCACGGGGGTCCGACGCGAGCACCTCCCGTAGCGTGATCTCGTGGGAATCATCTGCGCCATCTTCTCTCGACCGGAACACGCCAATTATCGCACTGATTACTTTCATCGCGAACGGGCCTGCGACGCTCTGTCTCGTGGCCTCGAGCGAAACGATCTCGTCCCGCAACGCCGCGATGGCACGTTCAAGCTCGGCCACGCGGCGCTGCTGCTTGGCACGGTGGTTGCGCTGGTAGAGCCGGTACTGGAGCCGGGTCTTGAGCTGCACTTCCTGCTCGGCCGTGACGGCGTGGCTTCGGGCCGTGAGCGCCATGGCCTCGGCCGCAAGCGCCGTGACCGTGCGCGGCACGGCCGAGGGCGATGCGCTCGCGCTCTCAGCCGCCGCTACGAGCGACGCGACCACGGCCGGGTCGCTCGTGGCGGCAGATGTTGGCTTGGGTTTGCGGGAACTCATGTCACGCGGGACTCGTGTACTCGGCTGTCGCGTCTCTTGCAAGAGCGGAGACCGAGAGAGAGAGACCGCGGGTTTTGATGGAGTGGCGCGTTGGCGAGTGCTCGGGGGCGACGAGATCCACTGCACGACGCGAGAGGGGTGGCGCGTGGGCCGTGGTGTGTGTTTTTGCCTCCAGTTGTTCGTGGGCGACGAGGAGACCAATTTTGCTGTGGGACGGCGCAGCTCTCGCGATTTGTATTACATAGAAACGATAGAAATCGTTAGGCGACGGGATCCACGACCATCGGTCGCGCCCATCTCCCGGATTTTTTTTTCTCAATCGAATCGCGTCTTGCGTCACGATGATCCACGCGTTGAACACGGTCGACGCTGTGATGGCCCCACTCTAGAACGTTCGACGGATCGGAATACACGGAGAAGGCAAAGAAACGAACCCTCAGGCGTCGACCCCAAGCCGATTATCAACACGAAGGGTCTTTTTCCACAAGCGTATCGCGTCGCGGGGAGAATCGCTCTTGTCGGGGGAGGTTTTGTCTGCGTCTTATGAGCCCCCACCAAGCGCTCGCTCGCTGGTGGTTTGGGGGGCGGTGTTAACAGGAACTCTGAGCTCTTGTCGTCAACAGACCATGGAGGCTCAACGACGGGAGACTAGTTAGGCACTGCTGGGCTTTTGGTTTACAAGCGCCACCAGGGGCAGGCAATTACACAAGCGATGGTCGTGGAGGAGTGTGACGAAAATGTTCGCTCCATGTGTGCTTGTACAGGATCGCCGGACGCGACGAATCCACAGTGATCCCTCACCACCACCACCACGAGAGACGGTGAAGATCCAAAGACACGGCGACGACAGCGATCACGTCACGGTTGGTTGGCGCGTGTTCACCGAGCAAATTCACCGCAGACCCCGTGCTGCTGTGTGACGACCAACGGTGCAAGACGCCGACAGCGGAACAAAAACCGGGACCCAGCGACTCGTCCCCGACAAAAGCAAGGCCAGTGGTTTCCGTCCGTGGTGAGTGGTCGTGGTGATGGAATCTGCATGTGTGTGCAGTGGTCTCAGGAAGTGACACACCATTGTGAATGAAGTGGAGGTATTGACAATCCTCTGCCGCATCGCGATCCATATATCGACAAGTAGGATGGTCGCGAGCTCGAAGGAACCTTTGATAGAAAACGACATCGGTCTTGTGATGACCGGCAACCGGAAGGATCCGACCGCTTTGTGTTTTACACGGCGCTGCCGGATTGTGCTCGAAACAGTCTATCGAGAATCTGCTTGGGCCGACGTGTGTGAGGCGTGGTGCTGGACATCATCGAGTTTACCAACTGCAGGTTTGTTTGCGTTTGTTTGTGGTGTATTGGATACAAATGTCGCCAACAGATCAGTAACACAGATCGCCGATAACCATTCATGCAGACATGGAGCCGGCACGGCAAGGCGCCAGATGAGCGCCAAGCGCCACAGCCGCGGAGTGGCCGGGCCCGAAAGAAAGAAATCTCAAAGGAGAGCTCGAGTTGTCGATCAGCCGCACACGCCGTAAAGCTGAACAGACGACTCGTTGAAAAGATCCCCAAAGCAGCTCCTCAGTCGACTGGTAGGCTGGATGGCTGAACAGATTTATCAACCGTAGGTGTCCGCGTGACCAAATTGTCATGTTAGTTGGCAAGGTTGAGCCCAAAAACAACAAAGTTGAGTTCACTTGAGAGTTGACATGGCGCACACGCGTCGTGAATGGTCCAATCTTGCTTCGTGGACAGCGCGTACGGAAATGCCCGGAAGTGTGTCTAGGGTATGAGAGCCACTGCGTCGACCACTTTCTGAGCTCCCTTGAAACTCTAACTTGCCGTCCCATCAGCCTCCGATTGATGTAACAATCTAACCACCAGATCGAGGGTGCTGGCTGAAGCGCCCACAGAGGAGCACACAGCCACGTTGTTATAACTAGAGGTGCCCACGGATCTCGCACAAAATATTGTTCAGTCCTGTTGTTGGCCAGCTATGTATCTTTGGACGAAAGCGATCCAGCGTCTTAGTTATTATACAGCCCAGGATCGGAATGGCTATCCCGCAACTCGTCACACTTGCGACTGCTTTACATCGATCGGATGATTCCAGAGTGAGCAGTGCCTTCTCCGGGCTCTCATGCACAATAAGCATCATTTTTTTGTCGACAGTGCGTTAGAGTAAGCAAAAGAAGTCCCACATGAAAATCAGCTGAAACGCTTAGACGCCAGACTCGAATTGAGGCCGTCGATTGACGGGCTTGGTGATATTCGAGGAGCCCTCGAGACGCCAGAATCATTCTGCTGCCGGTGATAACCGGGCCGGTCCCAGTTAGTGTTTCGGTATGCATCGACGAACAGATCCTCCACCTTCTACCTGCACGCACCAACACCGCGTCGCAACACACACACCATGGTAATTCGACGCCAAAAACACGGTGTACACTGGGAGGTAAAGAGATGTCAAGTTTTAAATAGACTTATCGGGGGGATCAGGCAACGTACGAGCCCTGGACGCTGGGGCTCAACATGCGCTGCCGCAGCGAGTGGAACATGCTGACCGTGGACGCGCCGAGCGACGAGATCCGTTTCGACGCGCGCTGGTCCTTGGCGTGGTAGGATCGCTTCGGGGAAAGAACGGCATTCTCGGGCACGAGCGGTGGTGGCGGCGTCCGCGGTGTGCCGGGTGTATCCACATAGTTCGAGTCCGTGGGCGTCTCAATGTACTGTGAGAGCACCATCGTGTCGATCGACGACGACCGCGTGCGGAGCAGTGCCAGCGTCGGCTTGCGCGCCAGCGTGGGCGTGTGGACGCGCGAATGATCGCCGTTCCAACTCGCGAGGACCTGCTCGTCCGGGTGTTGCTCCTGGAGCGCGCACATCGCGCAGCACACATCGTGGTCGGCGCCGTCGTTGGGCAGAGGCGTTTCCATTGACGCATCGCCCAAACCGTCGTCGCTGAGTCCGCCAAGCGACGCCGAGAAGCCCCGCACCGCGCCTCCGACGGGCGACGCGACCTCCCACGGACGCGCGACCACTGGCGACGGCGCCGCGGCGTGGTTGCTGTGGACTTGGTCCACGGTCTCGCCGTACAGGAACGCGACGAGCTCGGTCGCGACGCCGTTCGTGAGCACGTCGCAGCTGTGGTTGTCCGGATTGAGCAGCACCGACTGGAGCGTGGCGAGCGTGCGCATGAGCGCATACCGGCGCTCCTCGGCGGCCTTCTCGTTGCCAATCAGGCCAAACGGGAACAGCGGCGGCGGTTTGGGGAAGCTGCGACGCAGGAACGTGTACAGCCACGGGCACTCGGCCATACAGAAATGGCCTTGCTCCATGAGCGCCAGCAGCCGCTGCTGGAGCTCGCGGTAGTCGTCGTACGAGTGGCAGTGGCGCCACGAGGCCTTGGTCTTGCTGTGGTGCACTGTCATCGGGAACTGCTTCTTCCTACGCGCGTGGGGTGAGTACCCGGGGAGCACGGCGATCTCCATCGTGAGATTCTCGAGAAAGCGCAGGCTGGGCGAAAGCGCCGCCGAGACCGAGGCCGTGCCCGACACGGCAGCGCGGGGCGCGCCGACGCCGACCGAATAAAAGCCGCTCGCGAGCGTGGATTGCGCACGCTTGCACCGCATGGCGTCGCTGTTGTGGCCTTCTTCTTCCTCCGAGCTGCTGGTGCTGGGTCTCAGCGGATAACGGAGACCGTGGTCGACGGGTTCGGCTGGTGTTGCTGTGTGTGGCCGCGTCGAAAGCACAAATGCGTCCGATTGTGGTCCGGCGGCTTCTTCAAGAATCGGTGGGCGCTGCGCGACGGCATGGCTTGCGCAGCGTGTCACGCGCGTGGCTGGCGCGGAGGATGGAACAGGGTTGCGGCCCGTGGGTGGCGGTCGTAATGCCATCGGGGCTTTACAATGAGATCGTCAAATTCCACTGGCGCGGGGAGAAAACACTGCTCCGTTGGTAGTAATCCTTCTGTTTCTGTGCTCCAGGTGGCGCGCGAGAGTGGGCGATTTTTCCGTGATGGATGGTTCCCCATCCCCATCACATGTTGAAGCCACCACGGGGGCATCAGCATGCATACAATCGGATTGCATAGAAAATCAGTCCACTACAACCCGTAGGGAACGGCCACGGAAGCTCCTGGTTTATCGTATATCAAAGAAAATGACAGTGGTGCCACCGCGCCGTCGCATGGCCAACTGGGACACACCAAGTGGCCAGTCAGTCACGCGGGCTCGCCAGTCCAAATCCGAACTCCGCAATCGCTGGCGAGGGCCATCAGTGCGGTTCGCTGGTGGTATTTTCAGGCGGCTGTGCGATCGAACTCCATGCGATGCCCTCGGGATCTGGACAGTCTGGGACGGCGTCGCATTGCGATCCGAGACCTCTCCGCAACGATTTCTCCGCGAACCTTCACGCGCTTGGACTGGTGGTATTATCCTATGGATCTATTATACTGAAACTAAAGCTTTATAAGGGATCGTCTAATGCTCGGCTTGGCCGCACACCGGGCAGCTCATGGACTCGTTGAGCTTGGGCACGATGCACTCGTCGTGGAAGCGGTGGCCACACGCGAGCTTGGTCGTGTAGAAATGCTGTTGGCGCCGTTGGCTCGACCCACGCCGGGGCGCGACTGGTGGTGGCGGCGGTGGCATTGTCACATGTGACGAGCTTGCCGGCGCCGGCGACAAGTGTGTGTGAGCCAGGCTTGCCGAAACCGAGTCTGTGGACGCCTCAGAGGATGAGGCCTGTGATGATGACGACGATGGAGCCACAATGGATGGTGGTGTGGGCGCCAGGCTTCCGTTGGTCGGGCTGTTGGCCTCGTCGCCGAGGTGGGAGTGGCAAATGCGGCAGATCTCGTCGTCGTCGGGGTCGTTCGAGCTGGAGGGCGCGGCGTCGCTCTCGTCGAGTGCCTCTTGGGCTTTGTCCGAGTCACCCGTGTCGTTGGAATCCCACGAGCGTCGCGGTAGACTGCTGGACGATGGCTGGGCGGGCAGACCCGTCGCAGCGAGGCTCGCACACTCGGACGAGATCTTGGGCGCGAGGCGGCACTGGTGGGCCTTGCCGATGTCGCCGTTCACGAACGCGAGCACTTCGTCGGCGACCGCGGCAGTGAGCACCGAGCAGCAGTGGTTACTCCGGTTGAGCAGGAACGTCTGGAGCGTCTTGACAAACCGCTCGAGTGACTCACGGCGCGTCTGGAGCACGTGCTTGGGCGCGAGCAGCGCGCCGAGCAGGTAGCTCTTGGGGAAGTAGCTCTTGACAAACGTAAACAGCCACGGGCACTCGGCGTGGCAGAAATGGCCGTGGCGCAGCGCCTTCTGGAGCCGGTGTTGGAACTGGCGGTACTCGTCAAACGTGCGCGCGTGGACCCACGCGACTTTGGCCTTGGCGTGGTCGACGTGGAGCTCAAACGTGGCGTCGCGGAGCCGCGCCGACTTGGCCGCGCTGCTCGCGGTCGTCACGCGCAGCGAGAGCTGTTCGAGCCACGCGACGCTGTCGGGCACGGGGTACACGAGCGCGCTGCTGCTGCTGTTGCTGTGCAGCGTGTGGGTCGGCGAGCCGTGGCGCCGGCGCGACGACGCCGACAGCGGCGACGAGGCCGTCGCGATCATCGGCGGCGACATCTCGGAGACGGTGGGACGGCGCGTGCGAGAACGGAAATGGATTCCTCTAGCAAGAGCGGAGCGAGGATCGTCACGCACACGTTCACACACAGAGATCCTAGCAGGTGGCACACGGGCGCGCGGCGGTCAGCGCGTGGGACCGCCCCTCGTCTTCTGGCGTTTCGCACCCCATGTCGCAGTCGGCGGGGGAGCTCCTCGGAATCTTGGCTCGAAAGGTGCCGTCGTGGGGAACAAAAAGAGTCAGCTGGATATCTATTATTAGAGGTCTTGGAAGAGGAACACTCCCAGAACACACCGGGGGTGGTTCAGTGCAATATATGATTATAGAGGTGTTATGTTCACGCTCCCCACACCTGAGTCATATTCCAGTGTGTGTGAGAGTGTGTCCACCAGAGAGAAAGATCCCAGCGGGCCTCCAATAACGATTATCATCATGCAGTTGTAGAGGTTTTGTAGTTTTACCCAATCAACTGTGCTGGAATCTTCATAAACCGGTTTTGATTCGTAAAAGGGAAATTGATTAGGGCCTTTCGGCGGCACGCAAACATCGGAGATGGGGGGAATGCTGATGCTGGCGGAAGGCCGTGGGAACGCGCACAATCGCCATCATCACAGTGATGCTAATGCCTTGGTCCGAAATGCAACGATCCAACGGCAACTGCAACCAGGAGGGGCAAATAGACTTCAGGATCATCAATGGAAAATGGTGTTTCCCCATAAAAAGCAGCGAATAAATTAGAAATATCTTGTGGGGTTTCCACGGATCTCGTGGGGCTCTCTCTCTATAGCTCGTCGTGGCCGCACACGGGGCACGTCATGCTCTCGTTGAGCTTGGAGATGATACACTCGTCGTGGAACTCGTGGCCGCAGCTCAGCACGGTCGTGTAGCAGCACTCCTTGCCAAAGTGTTCTTGGCACAGGGGACAATGGGCGTCCTCCTCGCTCTCTTCATCCGTCGAGGAGGTTGAGAGCAGCGAGTCCGAGGACGCACGCGTTGCGCCGGTCTTGTCGGCCGGGATCTGGTCGATCATCTCGACGCCGACAAACTTGGCGAGCTCGTCGGCGACGGCGTGGGTGACATGGCACGCCAGGTTGGCACGGCTCTGCACAAACTGGTGGAGCTGCGTGAGGATCTTGGTCAGCGCCTCGCGGCGGTGCTGCACGACGCTGGCGCTCGAGGACCGGAACATGGAGCTCTTGGGGAAGTAGCTCGCGATGAACGAGTAGAGCCACGGGCACTCGGCGCTGCACGTGTGGCCCTGCTGCATGACCTCGAGGAGTCGGGTCTTGAAGGCCTTGTACTCGTCGAACGATCGGCTAAAGCTCCACCGCGAGCGCGACGGCTTGTGCTGGACGCGGAGCACATACCGCACGTCACCGCGGTGCTTGTGGGCGGCCTCGACCTCGAGCGCGAGGAGCTCGAGACGCGAGACGCTGACTGGACGCGGCGCCGCGTGGATCGAGTTGCCCGACGAGTGGGCACGCTTGTAGGACGGAGCCCCCGTGACCGGCGCGCAACGCGTGTGGCTGTGCATGGTGAAGGGTAAGAGGAGTTGGAGACTTGCGGTGGCAACCCGAGATTGAAAAGTGAGGGCGCGGAAGGGTCAATTGGAGACCCGGTGCCCTGTCCAAAAAGGGCACAAGTTGTGGGCCAGTCAGGACGCGCTCGAGTCGGGTCGGTGGGGTGGATTGTTTGCGCTGACGGCCGCGGCGATGGTCCGCGCGGCACCGTAATCGACGCCGACAGCGTATCGTTCAGGGGAAAGCCGGGACATGACGGGTGATGATGGTCTCCCCAGGTGTATAATCACGCCCTCGGAGTCGGAGCTCATATCGAAACACAGAGGTCTCATGTATCGTGTAAAGACCTTTAATACACTTTTGGAATAATCCCAGAATCGGCGGGGAATGTATTCTAAGATGTGTTTCGCTCTCGTAATCACGGCAGAGCCACGCCGCCGACTCGGAGCGTCATCATCGAGAGTGACGGTGGTTCCCACCATCAACAATCCGCCCGATATTTTGTTTTCTCTCTGCGGAAAAACCGCCGCGGCCGTGAAAAATAATGCCGGGAGAATTCCTCCGTGATTGTGTTCATGTAAGCCAGAATGCTGTAATGCCCCCAGCTGGCATGATCGGCTTTGTAATCTCCAGCCGACCCACGAGGCGCGACTGGCTCAGCGTGGACGTGCGTTGGTGGCGGCCGTTAATCCTTTCTCCGGCAAGCAAGCGGATGGCCAGTCTCTCGAATTCCACACGAGCACAGATACTCTGTGAGACATTGAATTGCGGTCATCTGGCCACATTTTCCACCGCCAGCTCCGCGCCACGGAGAACGCGGGCGGAACGACTGGAGGCCCACCAGTCGAGACTCTTGACTCGAGAGCCACGCGCCATAAGCTCATAAGCTGTGCAAAAAACGCGTGAAGGGAACCTCCTCAAGAATTCTGTGGAAGACAAGGGAACAAAGGGCACCCGCGCGGCTGAGAATCGTGGTGAGATGGGGGCCGAGGACGATTGAGGACCCCACGTTTCGCGTGGGTCGCTACAAAAAGTGTATGATCATCGGCGTGATGCCTCCAACGCGTTGATGGCCGTGAGCAGGGCCTGCGTGAACGAACTTGACTGGTTGGTACTTGGCATTTCTCGGCCATGACGTCGCCCTGCGTCGACGGTTTTCCAACAGCATTCACATCGAGCGCAATCACACAGAATGCTGGTCGGATTTCCTCCGTGCGGTACGGTACATACGCTGGTGTACAGTACGATGATTCGTCGGATGAAGGAAGGGTTCACTCCCTACGTGTACCCATTTCCACTGGATCGAGAATGTTGGCTCGCATCAGTGCCAAGCTGTCCACGACACGGTGGTTCTGGACTTGCTGGGTTCATGTGTCCGTCCACAGCATGCTAAAAGTGTATGTATCATCGGTAGCGAAGCCAAGCGTACGACATATCTCAAGTGGGTGTACGTCGGGTGCGTGTCCTCGTGTGACTAGCCGCACGAAGCGTTCCGAGTATCTTTTGTGTGGGACAAACCTGGCCTGTATCCATTTCCTGTCACACGCGCTGCAAATCATTTCCACACTGGACCGGATCCATGCAATCATTCCGAAGGAGACTGACGACTCGAGCCGCAGACCAAATACTGGGCTTGTGTTGCCAAAATGCCGGACCTCATTCCATAAAACCAGGGGGGAAAGTGTGAGCACGAGCTCGTCGCTCATCGGGTCGATTGCTCTATGGTGGAGCAACACTGTAAAACATCAAGGTGTGCAAGCTGGACGAGAGGGAGTACCCGTAGGACTCCTAACAGGGGGTTCGATCTTCGGCATGTTTGTATATATTCACTGAGAAGGTCTGATGAAACATCACTACTGTAGGCGTGCCGCTCGGCCAAAGAATGGCGGTGCGTCAGCTCAAGAAACCAAAGCGGGAAAACTCAATGGACCCAATTTCGAATCATCCCAGCGGCGCTGACGTCGTCACCATATTATGTTTCAGCCTGCTTGGAGCAACCTGATTATCCCGTATCAAAGTAGGTGCTTAAAAAAAGCGCGTTGGCCTCTACCTGGGCTACTTCTTCTGCTTCAGCTAGAGTCTATTGCGTTACATCTGAGTGAACTGCGGTAGCTATACGCACTAATATGTAGGACAGAAAACTAGCAGGGTCCACGATGGGACTCCCGCCAATGGGAAAAATCGCTGCGCGGGTGTTGGCTGAGGCCAGCCCACTCCGCACGTTCTGTTGGGCGGAGAGTTTGGATGCTTCGTCGACCGTCCATCGCGACATTGGCCGCCGAGTCTGCCATCTTGTTGTATGCACGGAGGTGGTGAGACCACGAGAGTTCCCCGAGTGAGTCCGCATGTCGCCGCGCGGCTACCTAGGTTACACCCATATCGTCCGCCTCAACTTGCCATAATTACCATTGCGATACTCTAGCACATCGGTATGGTTCCTACGTAAGAGTACGGAAGTGTAGAAGTTGAATTCGAAATCATTCTGCTGTGGTGATTAATCAAGTTTGAAATCGACATGCGCAATGACAGAACACCAGGTGAGTCGCTCAGCTCACGTTGACCCAGCCGCGAACACTACTGGCTACCACCGCAAGTTGTCGGACACTGCGCACTCATCATGTGGGAGCTCAGGGACCGACGCCCAACTAAGTATACTGGACTACGTCGCCTCTATGCCGCCGCACAGCTACTGATGGACTCATGCGGAGAACTTCTATGGTTTCACCACCCCCCAGCCTGCATTAGCCGACACAGCATTCAACCATTCCTCCTAACTGAGCGTGCGCAATGGGCTGACCTCGGCCAGCACATCGACAGTGGTTTGCCCACTATCGGGACCATTGTATACCCTGATTTTTAAAATAGTGCGTGTAGCACTTCACTCGGATGAAGCTCAGCAGACTCTCCCTGATGAAGAAGCTTACACGTTGTCACAGCTCGTGCTTCACCATCTTATGCTCCTGCGCGTGTCCTAAAGGCTTCAGCTAGACTGGATGATGTGGTGAACGGACATGCGCACACAAGGGACCCACGGCGACTACACATCCAGCACTTTGGGCCCGATGCAAAGCGCGTGGTTCAAGTTGAATCAAGTGTTAACACTGCGCAGTTAAACGCCCGGACAGGACTCGTGAAAGCCTGACAGCCAAGCCTTGCAATTGGCTTGGCCGCACAACTTCAAGGTCTCTTTTCAACGAATCATCTTGGACCGTGGAGTAGTAGTGACCAATCAAAGAGACGAGACCAGGTGACGAACTGCCAAGGCGCCATGGCACGGCCAAAACGTGGACCGCCCGCATACCCACATCCGTCAATATATCTTGCTGGCACTGCCAGCGCCAACACGCTGTTATCCACCATGGCACACACAGGAGCCCATGGCAGCAGGTGATGGCGGCAGAGCATCACCCGCGACATCATCGCAAGTCTTCATCAACAGCGATGTTGCGCCCTTGAGTAGTGGTTTTTGCTCAAAAACCACATAGTTAAACCTCAGAGCTAAGGTGTTTTCATGGAAAACCGGTACATCCCGACGATGATTACCTAAACCCATGGAAGAGCATCTCAATTCTTGAGCCAATCAGAGCGCGTCGAACCTGTCCCAAGGCCGTCGCCTGTGCCAACGTCACGGTCTCAGCCGAACTTCCTCGCGCTTCACACGGCCTCCAAGCGTCCGCTGTTGTCCACAGGCATTCGCCGATCCGCGTCCTCCTCCCCTCCTCCTCCTCCTCCTCCTCCATCCTCCGCCATGGCTGCTGCGCTTCGCAACTTCATCGAGAACTCGCCGACGGCCAAGTTCCAACCCGAGAAGGGCCGCTACCACCTCTACGTGGCGCTGTCCTGTCCGTTTGCTCACCGCGTGCTCGCGGCGATCAACCTCAAGGGCCTCCAGGACTTTGTCGACGTCACGGTCGTGCACCCGGTCTTCCAGCGCACGCGCCCCAACGATGAGAACGACACCCACACGGGCTGGGCGTTCGTCGACCCGGTCGCGACGCCGTTCATCGCGGGCCCCACGGGCGTCGGCAAGTACTCGTCGCGCGGCGCGCAGCTCGACCCGCTCCACGGCGCGCAGTTCATCCGCGACCTGTACGAGCGCGTGACCAAGGAGCCCGTGCGCTACTCGGTGCCGCTGCTCTGGGACAAGAAGTTGGACACGATCGTCTCGACCGAGTCGGCCGACATGGTCCGCTTCTTCAACACGGCCTTTGAGCAGCTCCAGCCCAGCACGCTCGACCTGTACCCGCCGCACCTGCGCGCCGAGATCGACGCGACCAACGAGTGGGTCACCGACTCGATCAACAACGGCGTCTACAAGGTCGGCTTTGCGCAGTCCCAGGAGAGCTACGAGGCCGCGCTCGCGAACCTGTACGCGGGGCTCGACCGCGTCGAGGCCGTGCTCGGCGAGCACCGCTACATTGTGGGCAACACCGTGACCGAGGCCGACATTCGCCTGTTCGTGACGCTCATTCGCTTCGACGAGGCCTACGCGCTCCGTTACAACGCCAACAAGAAGCTGCTGCGCGAGTACCACAACATCTTTAACGTACGTACCCCTTGCTGCACGGCATGATGTGACGTGGATGGATGCTCACTGTGTCTTGCCTTTGTGGATCGCGATGAACAGTACCTGAAGGACGTGTACCAGCTTCCTGGCATCGCGCAGACTGTGGACTTCGAGCACATCCGTCTCAGCTACTTCGGCTCGTCGACGACGCTCAACCCGCACGGTATCATCCCGGTCGGCCCGGCGATCGACTACTCGACGCCGCACGACCGTGCTCGTTTCTAAATCCTCGAGGCCCTGGCGTCGCTAGTGGGCCCAGCGTCTCCTATTCTGTCAATATCAAATGAAGTGTTGCCTCGCGTTCGCCCTACTTGATGCCTGAGATCCCCTCGCTTTTTCTGCACGGTACGAATTACCCCACACAACTGGGACACACAGGATATCGCGTTGTGGCCACATCCGACGATGGCAATGGCCCAATGGCAGGCAAAAAGAGTGGATCGTGACGGGGATCCCGATCCTGGCAGTAGAGCAACGCGCCACGACTGATGGTGAAGTGACACGCAACATCAATTGACACATGTGTGACGTGTGCACTTTTTACGATCACCGTTGTATTCGTTCATCATGGTACATGTGAGACCAATAACTTACTCCCGACCGACTCGAGACTCTCGGCACGGGGCCCAAAACAAACCACACCCACTACTCATCGACTTGACATGGTCAATGTACATGCTTGCGGCGCTGTTGGCGCAGTGCCGAGCGGCGCAGGATGTCGTACTCGTGCTTGAGCAAGTAGCACACGGCCGCACGCGAGACGCCAAACTCCTTGGCGAGGTGGGCCTGCTTCTCGCCGGCACGCACGCGACGCACGATCTCGCAGCGCTGGCGCTCTTTCAAGTACTTCTTCTTGGTGCGCACGGGCTTGGCGCTCACTGCCGTATGGGATGTGGTCGTGTAATGGCGTGGGCGAGGCGCGATCGCGACGCACTGGTGCGAGAGCAGGTCTTGGTACCGCGCAGCGACGGCGTCCGTCGGCGAGCGGAAGTGGAAGGCGTCGTAGTCGTCGTCCAGTTCCGAGCCACTCGAGAGTGCCGCGAGGCGCCACGAGGCCTCGTTGACCTCCGATGCCGAGACTGGTGACGACGCCGGCGACAGCGATACAAAGTGGCCGTAGTAGGGCGATCCGGGCGGCGTCATGGCGGACGAGGAGGACGAAGAGGAAGCAGGCGAGTGGAATCCGTTGCCGTCGTACGCCATGGAGCCGACCACAGGGAGGTGCAGGTAGGATGGCGCGGTCCGCGGCAGCACCGCCGGCGCACGGCGTGCGCTACGGAGAAACGCGTCAAAGCTCGGGAGTGCGACCGACAGCGCCATGAGGGGACTTGGTTATTATTGCGATGGACTTGCGGGGTTGCTGACCGGTTGGGGAATGACGACGTGGTTGTGCATCGCGGCTGGCCGGATGGACGGACAACCAGCCTCACAGAGCCCGGTCCGCCGGTAACTTACGAAGGCGAGGAACCTTTTCTTCCTTCGAGAAGACCAACCGATGAGGGCGCAAAGATATGAAGCAAACGAAATGGAGGGCGGTGCTGTTAAAAATCGCATCATCCCCCCGAGCCCACCTTCCCGAAGAACAAAAAAACGGCCACACTATCTTATAGCCGTTCCTTGACTCGGTTGGATTCCAACTTGGAAGTGGATATGTACTGAACTAATTGTATCATGGCGCGAACACAAAGAAACGGTGTCACGATTGCTGCCCCTTTCGAGACTGCAAACAAGACCCCCGAGTGTTTTGTTTCATAGTTCGAAGGGCTTTGACGGTCTCAGACTCCGCACGACGCCACGTTCGTGCACCAAGGACGGCATCAGAGGACACATGGGGGGATCCTAGCAGGGCCAGCCAGTTCCCCGGGATCTGCAGTACAAATAGGATCGGATTTACAGTGTACTGGGCTCGCGGTCTCCATTATGACTGAATAAATGGAGGCTCGCTTATTTTGATCCACTGCGAAGCGGTGCCTGTTCAACGGTTCAGCTAGGTCGGAGGGGCGAGGGGGCGTGTCAAAGGCGCCGCACACAGGGACAACCGACAAGATCTTAGCAATCCGAGGAGTCCGAGCTCGGGGGGAAAACTATCCGAGTAAGTTTCCCCGACCCCTCCAGTCCCCCCCCGAAAGTGTTGCAAGTGCATCTCTTGGACGCCCGGCGACCGCTCTGTTTCGATTGTTCTCGCGCGCTTCTTCCTGTCGAGCGTCTGGGATCCAGAGCCACGGACGGCAAGACTCGGGAATCTGTAGAGAGCATCCAGAGACGGGGACGGAGGCTGGGGTGCCAGCGAAACGCAACAGGGCAATGATGGGACTTGACGGTCGCCACTTGTCTTCAAGCACACGAGACGCGGCCACACTCAGCTGCCCACGATCCACGCTAGAAGCTGCACCGCCGCCCACAAAGGTCCAACGTTTTGAGCGCAGACGAATGTTACGGTGGTAGGGAGGTCGTACGAACGTACCGTATCGGTACAGTCGAGTGTCCGGAAGGCGCTGGGACAATACGTGCAACACTCCGATCAGACCGTGCCCACCAGGATTTCCGTCGCACTCGGTGAGAGGAGCCCACAGGAGGAGGCGCGCTCCAGAGAAATGCGTCGAGCACTGCCACCGCCGTCGCATCACCACACGACCATTGC
>JAADVT010000517.1:0-23272 GCA_023335895.1 Pythium rishiriense
CGCGCCCGGGGCGCACCTTGTTGCGATGGTACGAGCGCCGCACGACCTCGCGGTGGCGCGCCTTCTTTTCGGTGGACGTGAGCTTGGCCTTGCTCTTGCTCTTGGCGTCGATCGTCGTGACCGACGCCGTCGCGACGGGCGGCGACGACGGCGACGCGCCCACCGGCTCCATGGGCTCGTGGTTCTCGAGCAGCAGCTCCATGAGCGCGTGGTCGTCGTCGTCCCACGCCGCCACGTTCGCACTGGCCGCGAACGACGACGGCGGCGTGTGGAGCGCGTCCGCGACCTGCATGGCTCGGTTTATCTTTCCCCCAATTTTTCCTTCGCTTCACCCGGCGATGGCGTTGTCGTCGGGAGAGGTGTGCAGGAAGACGGACAGCGCCATCAGAGGGACCCGGAAATCCAATAACGGAGGTATTTCATGCGAGAGCAGAGGGGATCGGCCACTGAATCTCCGAACACAAACACAGAACAATTCCATTCCACACTAATCTAGTAGTGCAAGTTGATAGATATCGCCAATACAGTACATCCGTCTTCGAAATACTTCCTCCACCCCAACCAAATCACGCCGTAGCGTTCATGAGGAAGAGCGGCGCGACGCAGATGCCCTCCCACCGTAGCACCGAGATGATGAGCTCGAAGAGCCAGTGCTTGGTGGTGACCTGCGACGGGTCGCTCAGCGAGCCACCGGCCACGACCTCGCAGCCGACGATGGCGCCGTGGGCGTCGTAGATGTGGTTGAACAGCGAAAAGTTGTGGATGTCGAACCAGAGCTCGTGGGGCTTGAGCTGCTCCTGGATCTCCGGGATCGGGATCGTGCGGAAGCAGAGGAGAAAGCCCTGCGGCGTCTGCAGCCGGAAGAGCACGTGGGCCGTGAGGAACGTCATTTGGACGTGCGGGTGCGTGTGGTCGCGCCGGATGAGCAGCAGGTCGTCGTTGAGCTTTTGGAGCGTCGTGTACTCGGTCGTGACGCTCGGGTCCACCAGCAGCCGCGACATCTTGGTCGGGTCGACCATGAGGTCCCACGTCTTGGCGAGCAGCGTCTCGGCGTGCTGGCCGAGAAACTGCTTGCGGAACCCGTAGTGGAGGTGGCCCGTCGCCGCGTCGATGCGGCGCTTGTCAGTCCAGCCCAAGATCGACGCGCCCGTCGTCTCGTACGAGTGGCTCGCGTCAAACGTCGAGATGAGCTCGTAGGTCTCGCGCAAGAACGCAAAGCAGCGCGCCGGGTGGACCCAGACTTTCGACGGGTCGACGGGCTCGCGCTGCGACAGGTCGCTCGTGTCGGGCTTGTCGTCCAGCTCGCACTTCCACGCAGCGCGCACAGTCTCTTCAAACAGCGCCTGCTCCTCCATGAGCTTCTTGAGCTGGTTCTGCTCCTCGGTCAGCACGCGCGCCATGAACGCGAGCCTCCGCTGGATGCGCCGCTTCTCAAAAGCGGGCTTGCGCGCCACGATCTGGACGCTTTCGCACGGGTCCGTCTCAAACACGAGCGCGTCGAGCCCTTCGCTCTCGGTCAGGCGCTTGTACTGCCACTCGAGCCGCATGAGATCTTCGCGCATCCGCGTGAGCTCGTCCTAGCAAACCCCACATTTTTGGTTAGAATGGACCGAGTCATCGCGACAACCACACCCGAAACGACCCGTCACCCACCAGCCGTCGTAGTCGAGAGTTGCGCTCGATCTCGGAGCGGCGCGCGCGCTTGAGCGCCTTGGCCGTCGGGTCCGCCGCGGCCTTGCCGCGCCGCCGAGGCGGAGCCACGGCCTTGGGCTTGGTCTGCGGCGAGGTCGAGGGCGCTGACGCGGGCCCGCCTGGCGGCGGAGAGGACGCGGCCATCGGCGCCGAGTACGTGGACGTGTGGCTGCTGTCGCTCGATGGATCGCCAAAGAGCGTGGCGTCGTCGGCGACGTCGCCCAAGTCGAAGATCACGGGCAGCATGGCGCTGAGTGGCGAAGTGGGCGCCGCCACGAACGAGGCCATGGCTTTCCTTCCGACGTGTGCCACGCTGGCGCGCCTGTGGGGGCGGGTTGTGGAGACTGCAAACAACAAAGAGCGCGCGTCTGTCTCGCGCGGACACACACGCAAGGCAACTGACGGTTCGGTGCGCTTGCGATGGAGCTCCCGGGCTGACTTCCGGGCAAGGTCTCCGAACCAAACGTAAACTGGCCACCTGGGTGAAAATCACGATTATAACCGTAGTTTGCACCTTTTGTTTGCAATACTGAACTATAAAAATCGCGAAATGGCTATGGATAGCACCTTGATTGGCTTGACGCAAGGGTGCGTCATCCTGATGAACATAAACGAGACAGGCGATCTCCCCCTCGCTGAGACCTGGGGCACATTGTGTCACGGGGCTACCTCGTCCTGCGCGAACGGCGTGCCGGGCAAGAGGGGATCGCGCCACCGTCACGCACTGGTCTCGGGTGGCGATTCGGTCGGGGCTGCCGATGTCTCCTGATTGTCGTCGCCGGGTGTGGCGAGCCAGTCCACAGTCTCGATTGTGGGGACATTGGCCTCCGCTGACCGCGCTTTGTCGGGCGCAAGAGACGCCTCGTCGATCTGAACTGGTGTACCGGTAACACCAGTACTGGTGGGCTCCAGAGATGCATGGATCGAGGGCAGAGGGTCTGCCTGTCGAGTGGTCGTCGCGTCCACGTCCGTCGGCAGAAGCAACGCCTCCACGTTCGCCGGCTTTGGAGGAGCAGCGCTCGAGCTGGGGGCAGTCGACAAAGGCTCCGGTGCTTGCTGGTTGCCGGCAGCTCCCGCCCAGTCCAACGGATCAAACGGCAGCACAAGTCCGATGAATGGATGGAAAATACGCATGCAGTCCGAGGCGTCGTGGACTGAGTTCGCCAGGCGGTCAAGGTGCAATTGGGATAGCCGGGGGTCTTTGGATGTGCCCCCGGATTGATGTAGCGCGCACAGTTCTGTGAAGATAGCCTCGCCCCATCGCGCCTCCATCTCTTGGCGTGAGCACTCGGTGCTTTCGATGCGCTCGATTCGACTGTGCGCAAGTCTCACCAGCGAGAGTGCCAAATACGAGAACGGATTGTCCTCGAGTACTCGCAGAAATGCCTCCGAACTCAACGAAAACAGATCGCACGCGCGGATCGTCCGGACAGTGTACGTGCTGACGACGCAGGCCAGTAGACCTTGGTCTCCAAAGTACTGGTCCTTACGGACGATCGACCGAGGGATCTTAGTATTCGATTGGCTGCCCATGAACAAGTGGCCGCGAACAACAAAGAACATCGCCCGTGAGATGCTGCCTTCGGAAACTACGTTTTCGTCTCGCGCATACCCCTCGAAACGTAGACGCCGAGCCAGACTTCGTGTGAACTCATCCAGGTCCGAGCGTGAGTCGTTCGCGAGAAGACGAAAAGTGGCGCTTGTGAATAACCGCATGGGTCGCTGTACAATGTGGATGACACTGTCGCTTCGAATCGACTCCGGGAGATCTGAAAAGATCATTCCGTAATTTACACCGGAGTGGGACGACCAGAGCGACGACATGAACCGCCGTGTCCGCTGCTTCAGCTCTTTGCTGACTTGGATACGGTCCAAGTACACCTCTACTGCGATGTGATTTTTCCGATACTCGACTTCATTCCAGATATACGAGATGTAGATTGCAGCAAACTCACTGATCATGAATGACATGACCAGCATCCCAACGAAGCAGATAAGCACTGAGTAGATGCTCAACGTCGTCGAGTCGGGCGTGAATGTCTTACCCTTTTTCACAAAACAAGTGAACGCGAAGAAGAGACCGCGAAGCATCCTAAGCGCAACTGTCTCGGTGGTCGGCGTTTCATCTTTGGAGATTGCGAGTGTTTGGGATGGCCGCCACGCACTCCACTCAGCGCCAAAACCCACATGAGAGGCAATGGATAGATACGAGCATGCACCCCAATAGATCGCCATGGCATAGATCAGGCAAACTCCACGAAAACGGTTGAACTCTCGAGAGACACTTCGACGATTCAGCTCCTCCATGTACGACCAAACGTTGAGCATCTTGGCGCAGTGCAGTAGGCGTAACCATGAGGTCGACGTGAAATCTGTAAGCACGCGGTCCAGTGGACACGCTCCGATGACATCCCACAGCAGCCGTTCCTTGATGTACATCACTTGATACCGTTCCTCATACAGCTCCATCGAGTTGGCGCATTCATGCACGCACCAGCTGAATCTGATATCCACAACGAACATGACCTCGCAGAACACTTCGATCGCTTTCATGGCATCACCAAACGCGGACTTCTGGGTAAGCGGGTCGATGGCCACTCGATATGGAATGATCCACCCAGTAAAGACTGTGCAAAACAACATGAGCCGGAGCCACTTTCGGTGGGTTGAACTCTGCGCGTCCGTCCCCACAGAGAGGCTTTTCCATAACGCAAGCAATGGTTCCCGAAACACGCGGTCCACCAGCTTTCTAGCTCGAAGTGTGTTAGCATTGACGTCTTGCGTGCTTTCCATCCGTCGGAGACGAACGAATTGGAGTTCTTCTTCCATTCGCTCCGCGCGGCGGTTAATCAAATCGATTCGTGAGAGCATCGATCCGTTGGACTCGTCTGAATGACGATTCTGCTCTTCTGCAGACAAACGGGCGAGCCGTTGTTGCTCTTGTTGAAGGTTTGCAATCCGCAAGACTTTGTCCTTCCATTGTGGGTACCGGTCGAACACCAGATCCAGCGATTCTCGCGATAGTTTGTAGAGGATGCATGACGTTGAAGCTCGAACATACGCATTGCGGAGGTTCTTCGTGAAGAGACCATTCTCTCCGAAGTAGCTACCAGCTGTGAGCTCGTTTACTTTCTTGAGACGTCCGAGCAGTGGATCCTCCGTCGTCAAAACGCAGGCAGGTGTGACCAAATCGAGTTGTCGTATCTCGCTCTCATCTTCCGACGTTACCATGTTCGAAGGCAAGAGCACGTCGAGAATACCGGTGAATACAAAAAACATATCGTAGCCTTCCTCACCGTACCTGCACACATATTCGTCGCGAAGTACAAGCTGTTGGTGGAACTGCGATACGAGCATGCGCGTGACCGAACCCTCCATTCCACTAAGAAACGACACCTTCGAAATCATTGGTTTCAGATGGACGAGGCGAAGATCGGTCAACAAAGACGGTGGCAGACAACGTTCTAGATGCCGCTCCTGGGTGATCGTGTGGAACCGTTGAAAACAAAAGTACGTCTTCAGTCGATCCTCGATTGACCTTGGGAGTGAGAAGTGTGCTAGTAGCATGCGCACGGCCGATAGACGCTCGACAAACTCGCGGTTATCGCCGTCTACGAGCTCGATGATGTCCGTAAAGTTGCCAATCACGTAAGCAAAGAGGAAAAACCCGCACGTCATAGTAATAACCGTGAAGATGCACTCCTGTGTCGTTTTCGGCAACTCTCCTGTGTTTGAGGCTGACATGAGACCATACGACCAGAAGAGAGACGAGAAGTACTGCAAGTTGAGCGCGGCGAATTCGAGACTTGCCGGTGGAAGCCATGTGTCGTCCCCGAATTCTGTTGCTACAACTGCACCCGTGTTCCAAATTCGTGATGAGTTCGACGCGAAGTCAAACCACATGCACCCGAACATGTGTGCGAGCAGAAATGTGTAGTAGAAGAGCTTAAACAGCCGAAGCTCCGTAGTTCGCTTCAAGTACCGATTCTCCAGCGCCCGTAATTGTCTTGGCACCTTGAAGACGCGGATCACTTTGTTCACGTTCAGGCCGTCCAGTCGGTTGATTGGAGATCGAAACCAATTGATCACGTATAGCGGCGTCACGGAGAGTAAATCGATTATGAATGCTCTCGACTGGAAGTACGTGGCTCTAATCGTTGATGGATCCATGATTTTGTTGCCGAACGCGTAGTATCCGACCCTGGTTCTCAAGTAGATATCAATGAAAAACGAAACCTCGAGGACGGCAGTCAAAACGTCCGCCTGCATGTAGCGAGCTTTTTTCATGCGAAAACACATTTGCGTGGTCACGGCGAGCCACTGTGCTGTCATAGCGACGAAGATCCATATTTCCCATGCCATCAGCAGCCTTGAATCAGGATCAAACGCTGTCGACGCAGGCCCACAAATTCGCGCCCACAGCGTTCGCTTCTGTGTAGGCGACACGAAGGCAGTTCCTCGTCGGGCAGAGCTGCCACTTGTTGACGATCTGGTATCGGCCATAAGCTTGTTTCGCAACATCTTCGACTCGAGAGCAGTGAGCTCGTTTGAGAACCCATGGAAGATTCCTTCCATGGCCACGAGGATCTCCTTTGATGCGAAGACAAGAATACTGCCCTTTGTCGCACTCACGTGCTCTCCGTAACCGTTTGACGCTTGACTCGCCTTCAGCGCTGCTGTTCCAAAAAAGCCCCCCACTGGCACAATGCGCGGGTCCTGTGCGTTTGCTATCACACATACTTCGCCTTCCAGCAAGAAAAACAAACCATTTGCATAGTCACCCTGGCGGTACACCACTTCCCCTTGACCATACAAGATCAATCTCGTGTGGTTGACGAAGAAAGCCTCCAGCTTTTCTAACACTGGGCGAACTCCAGGAAGCAGGCCAAGCGTTTGCAGCGCCGGCCTACCTATGCTATGAAGAATCTCGAGCTTCATAGGCGCAGGGAGATCAGCTACGAGCTCGCTGATGAAAGCACCGCGGTGGGTCGACCACCAGAAGTCCAAAAATGAATTTACGCGCCGAAAAATTGAGTCTGGAGCCTTTTGACGTCGAAGAAACAACTGGATCTTTGTACGCATGGCATAAAACTCCTTCTGCTCGTATGCTGATGCGGTGAAACGCTTCTGCACGACGTCAACGACAATCGCGGTGATAATGAAGCCGCTGAGCATGAACACAAGCGCAACAGCGTACTGAAATTCACTGTCAGGTTCGACAGTCTTTCCGAGCGCAGCTAGCACGTTGGTCGCATAGTACAAAGACCGAAAATACTGCATGGCGGCAATCCTGTGAAGTTCAGCGTCGTCAATGCTATAGACCACCTCGTCTTTGCCCAGGTAATGAGTGTCGTTGATAGGTTCAAGGTAAATATCGTCGCTTGGGATCCACGCCTCCTCGTCCTCGCTGAACCCCTCAATCTGCGTAATACCGAAATGTGCACAAGCTATGATATGATACAGCATGACAAGGAATATGCCGAGAATTACTAGGCGCTCCCGGTTTGTCAACCGGAAAAAATTACTCACTTCGTGGTAATGTTGGGGCCAGTACCGGCACCTACAGGTTCATTGTACCAGTCCAACATAGTCAGAACCCTACGGAATGCTCTCTCGAATGACGGAATTCATCTACACTCACCTCAACAATCGAGGGATTCGAGAGAAAATACTGGCATGCGACGAAGTCAATATCCAAAACGGCACCATGCTGACGAAGTCGATCACGAAGCCACTCCGAAGGTAGTGACTTGCACTTCGAGCAGGATCCATTACCTTCTCAGAATCCGCCGTGTACGAGAGGTTGAAATTGAGATAGATGTCAACGACAAGAGCAAAGTCTGAGATGATGTTGATAGCATCGACGCCACGCAACGGTCGCTCAAGAATGGGAAAGCAAAGCCGTAGAGGGATCATGATCCAGTTGTACACGAGTACTGCATCTAGACATAATATCCACCACATGCGCGTATACGATTCCGCGTCGATACACTTCGGCAATAGCAACTTGCGCCACTTCGATTGAGATGTCACAACCTCTCGCTCGTCGACGTGGCTTTGATCGTAGTAATTCTTCAGTGCCTCGCTCTTGTCAAAGGAAGTCCGGCGGGCATCCAGCTCGACTAGCTGCTGTCCATTCGATTGTTCCTCCGCATCCGCTACACCCGGGAGCACATACGTCTTTTTCTTGCCCCAACTCAAAAGAGAGCTTGGTGACGCGCGGTGGCGAACTTTGGCTGTGATGGTGGACGCACCCATTTGCTTCAGATCGAGCCTGGTGAACGACGATGTGCTTGTGATAGACGCTGTGGAGCTCTTTCGATCTGCACCTCTTCGCTCAAGCTGAACGAGTCGTACGGATATAGTACCCGCGCAGTCTGGGTAGCCTTGAAGAAGACGTTCACCGTGGAATTTTGAGAGCTTGTAAAGCGTGGAGTATGTCGTTGACACGATAGTAGCTGTTCTTGGACTATTTCGAAAGACAGAGAGCTCACCAAAGTATGAACCCTTGCGCATTTCCCGCACCATCACGCCGTTCAAGATCACATTCAAGACCCCAGAGTTCACGATGTACATGGAATCTCCCGCTTCTCCTTTCTCGAAAATGGTTGTCTGTGCAGGAAAGGATATCAATTCGAGGAGACTGGTCAAGGCCACGACAAATTTTTCGGAGCAACCCTCGAACAGCGGGATTCGAGAAACAGTGTCTTTGAGCAGTTCGACTTGAATGTCTTTCTTTATCGATGGGCACAGCAGCTTTAGTACTTCACGATCGTTAGAATCGACATCCGTATGAAAGCTCTAGCCACGAAACACACAAAACATTGGTTATCCCGTTGACGAAGCAGGGTTCAATCCAGCTAGGATCGCTTACAAGGAGGTACTCAACGGCTTGCTTTTGCAAGTGGTCTGGAACACGGTGGAATGAGAGCACATGCTTGAGTTGATTTCGTCGAGCTTCATCTTCTTCCGAGTTGCCGCTTTCACATTTTGAGATCATGAAGAGCATAGCACAAAGTGTGGTGAACAGCGAGAAACCGCACGTTGCAACAAATTGAGTGAACAAAAACTCGGACGCTCTGGTCGGGAGCTCTCCTTCAAAGAGTCCAGACATCAGCCCAAACGCCCAGAACATCGACATGAGGTACCGATACATAACAGTGTCCTGCTCGTGAGAAGGCTCCGCCGGGAGCCAGTGGTCGTCGTGGTGGTGGTTGTATCCGAACGAGAAGCGGAGACACGCGACAAAGTGCGACAGGTAGATCGTCGAGATGACCATTTTCAAAATCTTGAGCACCACGAAGCGCTTCGCGTACAGATCGTCGATCATCGCGATGTACTTGGGCAGCTTGATCCACCGCAAGAGCTTGTGCATCTCGAGCGCGGCGCCCGAGAGCATCGGGACCGTGAACAGGAAGGAGAACGGGATGAGCGTGAACACGTCGAGACCGAACCGCCACGACAACACGTATCGCCGCCACGTCTTGCGGCGGTCTTTGACGATGTCGCCGTCGTGGTAGTAGCCCGTGAGCGCCTGGACGATGACGTCGATAATGAACAGCGCCTCACACCCGAGCACGACAAAGAGTTCCGTGGGCTGTTCGTGGGGCGCGTTGGGCTTGAACGTCACAAAGAACGGCAAGATGAAGGCCTCGTACAGCGTACACGCGAGCAGCACGTGGTACCACGCACGCAGTGCCGGCGAGTTGGGGTCGATCGCGTCGTCCTGCTCGTCCGCGAGCAGCGTCGTGCCCTTGGTCGTCGAGTACCGGAAGCCCTCAAAGACGATGCGGCCTTGCGACGGCCGCGCCGCACGCGTTGAGCCGCCACGGAGCGCCATGGCGGAATCTCGGCGGCGCGACTACACGCGGTCCGATCCGCTGCCCTTTCTCTCACAAGTCGACGCGGCGGGGTGGCCCCACATAAAACGACGTGGCCGGTGGCGGCGCGTAAAAATACATACTGCATGTTGACGTTTCCGTGACGACGGGAAACGACTTGACTTGAATGGAAAACAACTAGACCAGCCTAAGAACGAGCCTACACAACATCGCCCCCCCCAACTAAATTTGGCAAAGCCGTTTCCTTGGATTTCCCGCCCTGTCGGGGGCAAAATGGTCGCGACCAGGCCACGTCCGTCCGAGTGTCTCCCTCACTGACCAGTGAGCGCCATGGCCGAGCCGCGGCCGCCGTCACGCGCGCTCGCGTGGGGCAAGCCCCCCGCTGAGGATGACGTCGTCGCGTCGTCGTCGTCGCCGCCGTCGTCGCCGTCGCGGTCGGCGCTCTCGCGCCCGAGCCTGAGCCTGCTCGCGCTCTGGCGCAAGCCCACGATCGCGAGCAACAGCATCCTGCGCATGCTGCGCCCGTCCGTCGCGCCGGCACCGCCGGTCGCCACGACCACAACGACCACGACCATCACGCCGTTTCTCGCGCAGGCCCAGCCGCCGGTGCCGGCGTCGGCGCCGACGCTCCACGCGATCGGGCGCATGCGGTCGTCGCTCGACATTTCGCGCGCGAGCGTCGTGAGCTCGCTCATGCAGCACCAGCTCGTGTTCAAAGACAGCCTCCCGGTCGTGGACGTCAAGGGCGCGCTCGACCCGCACTCGACGTTCCTCAAAGTCTGGCACCAGCTTTTGCTCGCGGCGATCTTTTACGAGTCGTTTCTCATCCCGTTTGTCGTCACGTTTGAGCCCCACGCGACCGTCCACGAGTCGTTTGAGATCGTCGTGTTCTACGTGTGCGAGCTGCTCTTCCTGTGCGACTTTGGCATCAAGCTCAACACGGGGTTTTACGAGGACGGCAGCGTCCACCGCGACACACGTCGGTCCATGCTCAAGTACGTCAAGTCGCTCAACTTTGTGCTCGACATCATTGCGATCGTCCCCATGTCGCTCGTGGAAAAGCCCAACTCGGCCAGTAACATCTACCTGGAGATCCACAAGGTGCTTCGGCTCAAACGCGTGCCAGAGTATCTCAACAACTTAGACGACTTTTACGCCAAACACTTCGAGGCATTGAAGATCATCAAGACCATCCTCTCCACGTTCCTTCTCTCCCACTACGTTGCCTGTATACGGTTCACGTTTGGATATGATGAACACCACACGAATCATTGGCTACCGAGGCGGATAGTGCACGGTACACATGGCGAAGAAATGTCGACACGAACCCAGTATCTACAGGCTCTGTTTTGGGGCTTCGGGATGCTGACTGGTCTGTACGAGGGAGAGCTGCCCCATGGCTTTGTCGAGTTTGGATTCACGATTGTGGTCGCGTTGCTCGGATTCTCGGTGTTCACATATCTCTGCGCTTTGTTCTTTATGCTTTCCAAATGCGAAAGTGGTCATAGTGAAGAGGCCGAGGCACGAATCAACCAGCTCAAGCACATCATGGCGTTTCACCAGGTTCCTGAACGTCTACAAGTGCGGACAATTGACTATATGAAGGTATGTCGCCGGGGGTAAATCTTCCTCCTCCTATGTGTTAGCCTGCTCATGGATTCACTCCAATACCTGTCTATAGCGCTACAGTACAGACGCAGACTCCAACGATCGAGAGGCCCTCAAATTGCTCTGCCCATCGATTGCCAAGGATCTCCAAGTTGAACTCCTCCAAGACACCGTCTCTACTATCCCTGTTTTCGTTGGCTGCAGCAAAGAGTTCATTCAAGCACTCACGAATGCGCTCGAAGTCATGTTTCTACCTGCTCAGTGCACTGTGTTCCGGGTGGATGAAGAAGGAGATGCGATGTACATTATTCATGGAGGTGTGCTTGACGTCATACTCGGCAATGTTAAGGTTCGCGAACTCAGAAAAGGCGATTTTGTTGGGGAAATGTCGCTTTTCTCGAACCGTAACCGTTCAGCTACGGTTGTGACGGCAACGTATTGCATTCTCTACAAACTTTCGCGATTTCATACCGAGCGCGTGCTTGAAGGTTACCCACGTTTTGTTCCGGTGATTCGTGAATCGGTGATGAAGCTCATCGCGAAGGCAGAACAGCAAGCCACTGTAGTTGACAGCTCACGACCAGGTGAAGGCGTTCAAGGCCACCGACTATCAAATAAAAGACGAAGCTCTGCGTTTGCATCCCAGCTAAGTCGTATGGTGAGTGCTGGAGCAAACTTTAACGCGTTATCCCGAAAGAAGAGTGCAGTGGCTCCACATGACCGCGTAGGATCCGCTGGGGGATCGACTTCCAAAAACGAGCATGCCTCACAGCTCTCACCTCCAGTTCCCGTGGCGCGTCGACTCATTCGAATCCTGACCGGCAAACGTCTCCCGGAGACAGGCAGCGTTCGAATGTTCTATGACCAATACAACCGTCAAGACCAGAATACTGCGATTGCTCGGACGGGGTGGTCTCGACTGTTGCTGAAGAAATGTGTCGACGCAGAATCGACGATGCGTATACGGTGGATACTGGTTCTCCAGGTAGGCAATTTTGGCGGGAATTCTCCGTCGCCTCAACACTGACACACGATTACTTTGTAGGTCGCTTTGATTTATGACTGGATTTTGACACCGCTCGAGTTCGGGTTTCCGGCTTTCAATCTCCGCGTATGGTATATCACTATTCTGAACTTGATCGTCGATGCGATTCTGTTCGTGGATATCTACCTCAACTTCAACTTGTCCTACAACTTGAACTCAGAGAAAATTGTCGACACGACGCGAACTGCCATGCGATACCTCACGCATGAGTTCATTATTGACGTGGCGTTGGCATTTCCATACTGGATGTTTCAGTCATTGGTGTTTAGCGACTGGGCGCTTCGAGTTCCGCGTCTGTTGAGGTACGTGCGCCATCAACTGAGTAGGATATCTTGCAGCAGTGGCACGTGGCTCATGGCTGTTGTGCAGGATCTGGCGATTGAGTGGGCACATGCACGAGATCGAGAAAATATACCCGTCGAACAGCAAGCGGAAGCTATTCCAGTTTGGTGGGCTACTGCTTCTCCTTTGCCATATCGTTGCGGCACTATACTTCAGCATAACGACTCTGGAGGGGTTCAACCCTGGCTACGACTCGTGGATTCCGACTGACGACGTCCAACTTATTCCGATTGGGGATGGTTCAAGGTTTCTCGCTGCCGACAACACAATACTTTCGGCGAGTTCACCGGAGGCAGTTCGAATTGCTTTGACGCAATACTCACGATCCTTTTATTACGCAACCAACGTCTTGACCGGCTTAGGGAAGACTGTACAGCCTGACACAGACACTCAGTTCGTGATTGCGGTGATCTTCATGTTCAGCGGCTTCATCATCACAGCAGTTATTGTTGACAATGTACAGAAACACGTCACTGCATCTGCTTTCGAGCAGAAAGAATTCTTCGCCGCTCGAAGTCGTATTCAACTCTTTCTGCGGCGGCAGAATGCTCCTCTCTCAATTCATCATCGAGTGAACGCTTACCTCGACTATTGGTGGTCGTCACATTGTGGAGCTCATGTTGAAGAACTCCTCGCGGAGCTGCCGACTGCCTACCGACGAGAAATTTTACGGAGTATTTGCAATCCAGCGTTGCAGACGTTAGCACTGATGGCCGGTGTCCGACCGGTGCTGTCGCGGCTGGAGACAGCGTTTGTTGACAGCGTTGGCTTTGTTCTCTATGGTCAAGGTGAAGTCATATACTACGAAGGAGACAGCGCAGATTGGATGTACTTTTCGCTACACGGTGTTGTTACACTGAAGAGAGGTACGACAGCTTTAAAGAAAATTCCGCTAGGAGGATTCTTCGGCGTCGAAGCGGTGCAGAATGAAGAAAAAACAACGGCATATATGGAAGATGCTGTCGCCACGAGCGGTTGCATCGTTATTCGACTCTCTCGGTCGAACGCTCTGAAGTTACGTGAAGTGTTCAACGACCTACCCACGGCCCTGGTTCAGCTTGAGCGAAGGCTACTCGACAACAAGCTCGCTCGTTTTGCAAGTGCTTCTACGTCATCTCAGGGTGCAGATGCGCTCTCAATGAGGCCTCGCTGGAGGGCCCTACTGGTTGATCCGATTGATCCGGACTCGCGTGGAGCTATTGCGTGGGAGACGTTGCTGTTTGGTGCTATGACTGTGCAGTGGATATCTGCGCTGTATCATATGAGCTTCGGCGTGCATCCGGACCAATTCGCGGTTGTCGATGGGTACAACATTTTCTTGGAGCTTTTATTCTTACTCGACATTTATGTTCGCTCTCGGGTGGGCTTCCATGAGTTTGGCAACAAGATCATGGATCTACGTCGTATCAGGCAGAGGTACTTTCGCTCGCGTAACTTTGCCGTCGACTTGGCCGCTCTGGTTCCTCTCTTTACGATCAACTGGATGCTGTCAGTGAGGTACGAGCTTTTCAACATCAACAAGCTATTCCGCCTTCTAAAAGTCCCGAAGCAGTTCACGCGGCTTGAGCAACGTTATCTGAAACGAACAACCGAGCTGCGTATCCTCAAGCTTGCCTATTACGCTTTTCTCGGGACACACCTTTGGGGTTGCGTGTATCACGATTTCTCATCCCACCTCTCCACCGCCAATCTCATGGATCCCAACCTCGGCGAGCGAAAGACAGCATTCGGTTGGAATTTGTGGTTGCTGGTTTCACCACTCAAGGAAGCTGACAACGCACTCCAATATTTTTCGTCGATTTTCTGGGCGTTTGGTCTCATGTCCGCGTCGTACCAATGCGAGCTTCCAAAGACAATTCCACAGTGCATTTTCAGCGTGATCACGATGACGACCGGATTCTTCTTATTCGCGTATGTTATCGGCAACTTTACAGACGTGATCGAACTGGTTGACGCCGAGAATCGGGAATTTAACGCTCGAATCGGCTCGGTGCGCGATCTGTTGGCCCACTTCACGCTACCAGAGACTCTATCCGCCAAGTTGAAAGGCTATTTCTTTTTCCGGCGTTATCACACAATTACGCAAGAGCACCTCATTGAGTCGGCTCTTCCGCCTTCTCTCATCACCGATATCCGCTTGCTAAACCTTCAGCCTATGATCGCGAAGGTGCCATTTATGAGCGGCTTGAACCCTGCGATCACTCGTATGCTTGTGGCCCAGTTTGGGCAAGTGCTGGTACAAAAGGGTGACTACGTGTGTCGCTTTGGTGACGATGGTACAGACATGTATTTCGTGTTCAAGGGTGTGTTGGCCGTTCTGAACCAGCCAACGGGAAGAAAGTCCGATTTTCGTGGCCATCGAGCACGCAAACAGCCTGTCAATGGTAGCTATCTTGCTGAAAGCGATGCAGTCTTGAAGAACCTGCGCGAGATCAATAAGCTCATGTCTGGAGATTTCTTCGGAGAAAACGCGCTATTCACCGACAGTCCGCGCAATGCGTATGTTTTAGCGAAAACATCCTGCATTCTTTACTCATTGTCGCGCCAGTCGCTCAACGCCGTGTTTGAGCTGTATCCGGACTGGAAGAAACAAGTCACTCAGACTGTGAAAATCCAGCAAAAACAGCATCGTCTTCGAGGGGTGACGAATGCTCAGCTTCGCGAAAGTAGGTCTGGTGCAAGTAGTCGTGAAGATGCCGACGACGACGAATCCGAAGATGCCTTTGCAGCCGCACCGTTACCCGCACCAGCGTGGCGAATGGAAGTTCAACCTCATCCTAAACGGACAGTTAACCGCCTGCTCGCGTTTTTGCAACACGGCACTCAAGCCCAAGGTCCGTCACACATTCGATGGCTGTGGCTCATCATGTTTTGTACTGTCTTCAATGCCGTCGTGGGACCGTACCGCATCGCTATCGATGCACTTGAGCGCTGGACGGGAATGTGTATCGTCATTCGTCTTCTCGATATCTTCTGTGATACCATGTTCGTTATCGACGTGTGGTTCAACTGGCACCTCAGAGAAAGCATCCTCTCAATCGAGCTCTATGAGCAGAACTTGCGGGACCGGTATAAGAAGGAGCGGCTGCTGTGGGATGCGATCGCCGCTGTGCCTATCGACTATGTGCTCTCCGCCTTGAATTTGAAGGAAGCCATGTGGTTTCGTTTGCTGAGATGTGTCAAAGTTGTGAACTTGGTGCCCTATCTCAACGAGATCAACCGACGCAGTGTATCGTACGAGATCACACGATTCACGACAATTTGGTTGCAGTGCCTGATCTATCTGTTCTGGGTTGCGTGCGCTTACCTCTCCTTGGGTGTCTTTGGAGGCTTTGGAGAAGTCTGGAACGCATGGGCACCGTCGAAGGAACTTGAGTATCACAACGAAGTGAATCCGGATGCGCACCAGGTATTGCTTCGTTTTCTGCGCGGTATGTTCTATGCAACGACTGCATTTGCAAAGAAGGCCAAAACCATCTATCCCGAGTCTACAGCCCACTTGGCGTTCTCTATCACCATGAGCTTTATTGGCACTCTCGTCATGGCATTCATGATTGGTGAGGTTGCTGGCTTGTACATTTCGTACATTCGCAATCAGATCGAGTTCCGAAAGAACCACATCACACTCGAGCTCTTCCTCTCGCGCTACAGAATAAACCGAGCGATTCGCGATCGGGTACACGTCTATCTGTCGACGTTGTGGTCTTCTCACTCTGGTGTCGATTATGAAGCAGTGCTGGCGCAGCTCCCCAACGACATGCGAATCGAGACAGTCCAGCACGTTGCTGAGTTCCCACTCGACGCGTTTGTTGCGACCGTATTCAGCCCTCTGATACGAGGCGATGGGCACGCAACAAAAGACCTTGTGCATTCTCTTGCGAGTGAGCTCAAGTTTGTCGGCTACCCGCGAGGTGAGCTCGTGATCACGGAGGGTGTGCTCAACAGCTTCATGTACTTTGTTGTTCGAGGACAGCTCGTGGTGACTTCATCGCGGGTGCTCCAACCAGAGGTGCCGACACGGTTCCGAAAGGGACAGTACTTTGGGGAGAAAGGGATCTTGTCTCTCGCAGTGAGCCAGATCTCGGTACGGGCGCTCAAGGCGTGTGATCTGTTCTCGCTCTCGAGCAAGAGCTTGGAGCGCATCCTGCTGTCTCACAGCTTTCTGCAACTCGTGTTTGACGCGGCGTCCGAAGTGATCGATGGTGTGCGCAAGTTGAGCGACGACCCCAAGATAATCGGGACCGACATCAACATGTGGAAGGCGGCGCTGCGCTCAACCCTGGAAAGCCAGCGACAAACGTGGGTCACGTCCCCGGCTAACGGTGTACCCACGCGCGGAGCCACCTTGTGGTCAACCCTGCTCGTGGACGTGTTGGACGGTGAATCCAAGGACAGCGGCCTCTCATTGTTCGAGCATTTCCTGGAGCTCATGACGATGCACGGCACCATTTTCCAACGCCCCAAGGTGGTGGACGGGGAGGGCAGCGGTACGCGCGTCGCGAGCACGTCGAGTGCCACCGCACGACTACGGTTGCGAGACATGGTTGCAAAGCTGGCTCGGAACGACGGCAAGTCTGCAGTATCCGGCAAGTCAGCACACTCCACCAAAGTGCATTCAGCGAAAGAAGCCGGGGACGAGGTCGTGGCCTTTGTCACGGACGAATAAACTAATGATTTGCATCCACTTGATACGATTTACACCACGATGGCCGACGACGGCTCAAAGTTAAATAGAGGGCCAAGCACCATGCTTTCCCACCGGAATATAGAGATGGGGATCTCCGTGCATAGGAAGCGCGCGAAGGACGAGGTGCCGTTGCCGACGCCCACGCGGCCGGCGAACGTGACTTGGCAGCCGCGGCCTGACGGGTCCTGCGTGAACTTGGCCCTGGTTGAAACAGCGCGACAAACACACTAAGGTCAATGGCGACTATATAGGACCACACGGGTCGTGAAGCGACGTACCAGTAGAACTGGTCAAAGGCGCCGTTGGTCGGGTTGCTCTGCGCCGCCGCCGGGTCCTCGGGCGCCAGCTCGTCGATGGTGCGGCAGCCCACAAAGCACCCGTCGGGCGTCTTCCAGCGGAACACGAGGTTGCGGCAGTGGCCCACGTACGGCACGACCTTGCGGCAGTCGATCTGCCAGCGCACGACGAGCACGTCGTCGCTCACGCGCTGGAGCACGTCGACGCGGATCGTGGGCGAAAAGATCTTGCGCGAGACCCGCGCGTCGTGAAACGCGAGCCACGCGCTCGGCGCGAGCTGCTCGACCGACGCGTCGCGGAACGTCTTGGTGAGCGAGAAGCGCACGTCGCTGCCGTCGTGCTGGCACAGCGCCGACCAGTCGAGCGCGCCGGTGGTGCGGGCGGGCGTGGCGCCCACGGAGGTCGCGTCGGCGGCCGTCGCGTGGACCGTGAAGCGCTTGGACTCGTGGACGAGGTGTCGCATCATGGCGTAACACTCGTCCGACAGCACGTCGCGGTACGCCACGCGCGGCGGGGCGTCTCTCGCCTCGGGTGGAGCCCGCGGCGGGCTGATGGTCGCGTCGACGAGATCTCGGAGCAGGCTCTCGACCGTGGCCTCGAGCAGCCCGCAGTCGTCGAGCTTGGCCTGGAGCGACGCGCGCTCGCGGCGCAGCCAGCCGGACGCGCTCAGCGCGCGCACGTACAGGTCCCGCTTGGCGGCGGCCGAGCCGCACTGCGCGAGCGCGGCCTCGTCCAGCAGCGCGAGCCACGGCGGCGCGGCGGCCTCGGTCGGTGCGAGGCTCGGGTCCTGGGTCGCGAGCGAGTGGAGCTGGCGCTCGAGCTGCGCGACCTCGTCTCGCATGCGCACGACGCCGTTCTGCAGCACAAGTCAGGAATTGGGTGAGTTCCCCCACCCCACCCAAGTGAGACCGTGAAGATGGAGGGTCGTACCTGTTTGCGGTGGATCCGCTCGCGCTCGGCGTCGGCGTGGCGCTTGCGCTTGCCCTGGAGGTCCGAGTCGGACGGCGGCGGCCTGGGTTTGGCGCGGCGGCGCGTGCGCGCCGATTGAGCCGCCGACGTCGAGGCGGCGCCCACGAGCGGATGACTGCTTGCGTCGGGCGCTGCTCCGCGTGGCGACTGCTCGCCGTCGCGCAACGCAGCCTCGAACGGGTCGCCTTTGGGCATCATGGGCCAGCAATCGCGTTTTTGCCGGCGAGTGGTGGCGCGCAAGTGAGACGGACAATGGTGAGACCGAGTCACGGGGTAAGTAAAGTAGTATACGTCTTGCCCGTTCCCAGCGACCGCAAACCGAGCGAGCCAGCTGGGCCGGTCAGGTCTTGGAGAGCTGTGTGATATGGAGAAGCCAGGGGGCGACGCGTCGGCGGCGGCTTTCGGTTCCTCGCTCGTGTCTGTCTGCCTGTCTGTCTGTAGCGAGTGGTCTCGCGCCCGGCTGACACGCTGGCCGAGTCTGACAGGATAGTATGGCAGCTGGCGGAGGGAGGCGTCGTGGGCCACTTGACGTCGAATGATTGCGAGAGGGGTCCGTGTTTTCCCAGGTGTTGAAGCGTGTGTGTGACGCACTGCCCGTGCGGTCGCGGATTACACGACGTGAGCGCACGCGGCCGCGCGATCGCGTGACGACGGCGCGACGCATCCCCCCCGCCTTTGCCGGTCCGTCTCGTGGACGCCTGATTTGAGTGGCGACCGCGTCGCCGTGGTGGCTGCCACTCGTAAGCAAGCACGGTGACGACCCAAGAACGGACGGGCGGCGCGGACCCATCCCGTCACGATGGGTGGAGGAGTCTCCCGATGATCCGTGGAAGACCCGGACGAAGAACGCATGGTGGAGCCATTCGCCACACACTCAGATTTTGATGATCCCACGCGCTTGTGTTCCACCGCAGCTGCTGGGGATCGAGCGGAGACGCCATGCGGTGGGTGGATGCCGCGTGTATAGTATCCATGGGTTCGGTCCCTCACCCAGTCCATCGTGTGTACATACCACCGAGCGGCGTGTTGCTCTAGTTGACGTCGTGCAGGGTCGGAGGATCGGCGGATCGGGCCGACACGCACGGTGCGTGGGTAAATAGGGGGATGGAACCGTGGTGTTCGTATCCTACGACATATCCAATCCCACACCAGAGACTAACGATAATACTCCCCCCTCTCTCGCCTCGCCGGAACCTCCCGACAGCGACGCGCGAGACGCTCCATCGACAAGCCGCACTGACCTCCTGAACCATTGACCGCCATCCCCACACGCGATGACGCCGATGTTCTGTCACATGTCACAGCCAACACACGATGAGCAGCGGGCCCTCCAAATAGAGCACCGTTGACCGGCTTCCGCTCCGTGGGGGAGGCCACTATTCCAGGCGGTCCCACCTTATTCTTCCAGCTCAAGGAGCTTCGTCGTCATCATGGCGTCGACTGGTGCCGGCGGCGGTGCGGCGTCACCCGAGCGGCGCGCGCCACGTGACGCGCCGCAGACGCCGTCGCCCACGCAGCCGCGTGAGGAGCCGCGGATCGCGCCGCCGTCCGCGAGCGGCGGCCTGCGGCAGGTCGTGCCCGGCATCGGCGTCAAGCCCAGCTCCAAGGAGGCCAAGCGCCTCCGCCGCTCCGAGATCGAGAAGCGCTCGCGCGAGCGGCGGCAGGTGCGTCGTGTCTTCTGTCGCCGGTGCGTTTCAACCGACTGACTGGGGGGACATTGATGGCTGCCTGCCATAGGGTTCGGTCGCGACGATGCGCGCCGAGCTGGATCGACTCGAGCGGCAGTACGCGCTGCTCATGGCGCGCGACGAGCACGCCACGCACGGCGCGATCCTGCGGCCCGACCAAGTGCCGAGTCTCCGCGCGCGCTTCCTCCAGCTATCGTGCGAGGCATGCGCGCTGCGAGAGGAAGACAAGTCGCTGCGCGAAATGCTCCATGAGCGCCAGCTCTTTAACGACGCGACGCACGCGCTGCTCTCCCAGTTCGCCGACGACGAGACGTTTGCGCGCCACGCCGTCGCGCACGCCACGTACGAGCCGCTTCCATGGGCGCAATGCTTTTCGTATGTGCGTGACGCGTACGAGACCATTGCGCGGTTCAAAAAGGACCGCAACTATGTGTCCTCGGGCTCGTCCGTGCTGGGCTGGACCGACAAGCGGCGGCTCGACGAGGCCGCGGGCAAGATGCACTTTGCATTCACCAAGACGTTCGGCGCGCACGTCGACCCGGAACAGCTGATGGCCGATTCGTGGGAAATGTACTGCGACGAGAGCGCCATGCGGCGCACGATCTTCACGGCTAGCGTCCACGTCGACCTCGCGACGCTCCAGGTTGTGAGCGACGATATCCGCATCATGCGGCGCCACACGCGGTACATCGCGATGGAGCGGTCGTTCCACACCGTGTATTTGCTGTTTCGCGTGCGCACGGCGGGCGGGTACACGATCTGCTTCCGCACGATCCCGTGCGCGAGCGTGGAGCGCGCGATGGCGCCCGGCGAGACCTGGATCGAGATCTTCCACTGGACCGAGATCACGCGCGTGGAAGAGACGGGCGGCGTGCAGGTGTCGTTCGGCGGGTCGCTGGGCGGCAGCGTGATCAAGTTCGCGATGCACTGGATGATCGAGCTCATCATGACGGTCGTGCGCTGGGAGAACGCCTGCATCGCGCCACTGTTTATCCAGGCCGGGTGAGCGGTGCGCTTAGATATGGATTCGATCGTATTTAGCGGACATGCGGTGTCTACCGGGCATGTGAACCCTCAAAACTGATATATTGAGACCATCACTCCTTTCTTGTGTGTGATCAACCGAACTCCTCGACCGGAGAATTCCGGTCCACGCCAACGCGAGACACCATGGAAGCCCCCGCGCGCCCGGCGCTGCAGATCGTGCGCGGCATCGGCATCCCGAAGGGCCCGAGCGAAAAGGCACGCGAGGCCAAGCGCGCACGGCGCTCCGAGATCGAGCGGCTCTCGAGGCTGCGGCGCACCGTGCGTGGGGAACCAAATGGTAGTTGCCGACCACGACCGGTCGATTCACGCTCTTTTTGTCTGTGTGTGTGTGTGTGTGTGTGTGTGGCTTGTAGGGCCAGTATGGATCGATGCGCGATGAGGTGGCGCGGCTCGAACGACTCCAGGCGGATCTCATCGCGTCTCGTCCGCATGCCAGCGACAGCGCTGGCGTGGCCGCGCGGAGGGACCAGTACCTCCGAGTCGTGAATGAGGTGCGGCGGCTCCGCGCAGAACAGAGTCGGCTCCAGGATATGGTCCATGAGCAGTCGCTGCTCGCCATCTCGCTCAACGAAATGGTCGAGGCGTTTGTGGACGAAGAGATGGCGACATGGGATCAAGCGCTCACGGCGTGGGTCGAGCCGCTGACGATGAGCGACGCGCTCGCAGTGATGAAAGAGAGCTGCGAGTTTGCCGCGACCTTCGACAGTGGCGGCCCGTGGCAGTCCACCGGCGGTCAGTTCATGGGCTGGCGTGACAAGCGCAAGCTTGTGCAGGAATCCTCAACGATGATTCACCGCTTTACGAAGGTTTTCCCCGGAAGAAGTGCGCAGGAACTCATGGAGACAAGCTGGCGACGCTTCTGCGAAGAAGGGTTCTACCAAAAGACGATCGTGAACTCCTCCACATCCCTCCAGCTCCACGTTTTACAGGTGCTCGACGACAACATTCGTGTCGTGCGGCGGCAAACGAGGTACGCAGCTATGCCACACAAGAGCTTCCACACAGTGTATGTGATGTTTCGCATCCAGATCGACAATGGCTTTGCGATCTGCTTCAAGAGTATCGACGCACGTGACTTCAAACGAGCTATCGGGGACGACGAGTCGTGGGTCGACGTTTTCCACTGGATCACATTCTCGCATCTCGACGGGGAGTTCGACGCAGAGGGTTGTGAGGTTACGTTCGGGGGTACACTCAATAGCGGCGTCCTCAGCTTCGCGCTCCACTGGCTGATCGAGTCGGCTCTTGCCGTCGTACGTTGGGAGACCGCATGCGTCGCGCCGCTATTTATCCTTCCTGCGACTCGGAACGGAACAGACACAGCAAAGCACGGCGGCAGCGTAGCGTGAGGCGTGTGTCGATATCTTGGCAAAACGGAGGGGTCAAGCAGTGAGCCGCGTGCCCACTGTTTCGACGGCGAGATGCACTCCATCAAAGTGATGATCCGATCTTCGTGCCCTCGTGTTGCGAGTACTGTACACAAGAGACTTGTTGTTGAGCCACAAATCAAGCAAAACTCGTGCTTCGCCTGTGTGCGCAGGACATACGAGCATTATTTCGAATGTGCAGGCCTCCCAACTGAAGCTCTTCTAGCCTAGCTAGTCGCTACATATAGTAGCTATAGCAGATCACTTGTACGTAATGCAATAGATTGTCGATGACGACGAAGGTTATGTGCGGTCGCATCGCAAAACAAGTTCCTCCAACCAAGCGATGACCGCTGGCAAAATGACTGCAAACGCTATGTGATCCCGCCCTCTCGCTCCCTGACCATGCGGCCAGAACACAGAGCTGGGAGACTTACACGAGATGCGACCTGGGAGCAAAGACGAGGGACCAAAGACCAATAAACCAAAGACGAAAGACCAAAGACGAAAGTGTGTGGGCAAAAACAAAAAAACTATTCGCAAGGTTTAACCATCGTCCCAGGCCGTCTAGTGGAATGTAGTGGTACGTACCGCACCCGCTGGAGCGTCGAGGCTTCGGATCGGTCGGTCGAAAGTCGGAATGTCTGCACGAGCCGGCTATATGCCACGGGCCGCACACTAATGCCCAG
>JAADVT010000518.1:0-23222 GCA_023335895.1 Pythium rishiriense
GTGTGTACGGAGCGTGTGGGCAAGGCGTACTACATGGCGCCGGAGGTGGTGTCGTCGGATCGAGGGTACGATGCGAAGGCGGCCGACATGTGGTCGTTGGGTATTTTGTTGTTCATTTTGTTGACGGGCTCGCCGCTCGTGCAGTCGGCATCGCCCAAGGACAAAGGTCTCCGCGCGCTGGACAGTTGCGGTGTGGAGAAAATCCTATCGATGTGGGGCATGTCGGGTGACGTCTCACCGGAGAGCATGGATGTGCTGTCGAGCCTGCTGTGCGTGAACCCTTTGAAGCGCCCGTCCGTGGACGAGCTGATGGAGCACCCCGCGTTGGAACGAGGCGTGCACCAACTCTAGATGTATCATGAGCGTATGTATCAATGTAAATGGACAAATCTCCGCGACAAGATTTGTGTGGCTGTGAGACGTTTATTCGCTTGTGAGTTCATCTTCCTCACGGGTTCCCAGCATTCGCCATTATGAGGGAGCAAGACGCAAACACATCCCCCTCATCTCCATTTTGGGATGACTTCAGATCAAAATCGAGGGAAGTCCTCGAAATCAAGAACGACGACAATGAAGGAGGAGCAGCGGGAAAGGGTGAGGAGACAGGGCACTGCCAGGATCCTCGGTCGTCAGCCACGAGGAAGTGCCCTCTGGTCGAGAGCTGCGCCAGATTCAGTCCAGGTGGGTGCCTTCGAGGGGAGTGCCCTCCGTGAGATCCACACGAGGTCGCCTCGTGCGGAGCTGGCCAAGCCACAGACGCCGTGGGTGCCGCGTTGGAATCGACTGAAGGCTTCCACAACACTAAAAAAAAAAAAACAGAGCTGGAAAAAAAGGAGGAAGGGGGGAAACGTCCAGCGCGGCAGACCGCAAACGTTGTAGCCTTTAAAGTTTCTCGCAAGGTCCAGGAGGGTGTTCTCCAGCCCAGCGGAGGGGCCATGGGACTGCTCGCCGAGTATGGAACTTCCCTTTCTGTGCGCAACGGCCGGCCTTCCTGGCTGCCTGTCGTCAGCAACTGCTCTGGACGCTTCGTTTTTTGTCGTGCAAAGTCAAGAGCGCACTTTCCACTGTCGTTTCACCCACCCACAGAACGAGCGGTCAAGGCCGAGCCAGAGCCCTGCGCTCCTCACAGCGGAACGGGGGAGGGCCTCGTCTGGCGGGCCGGCCCCTGTTTCTTGAAACCCACGATGTGGTCCTTGACTTTCGCTGGGATGTGATCAACTATGGGTCCAGCGAAGGGTGGGAAGAGAGACTTTTTGTGTAAGCCCATCGCCACCAAGAATCACAATGACTCAGCCGAACGTTCATGCAGGAAGTTCCTCCCAGGAACCGCTCGCAACGTATCCATTCCGTATGTGAGACTGTCCGAGGCACGAGAAGTTGGACAAGAACGCTGTCGACCATTGGGATCCAGGGGCTGAACACAGAGAGACCTTTGGTTGTGTGGAAGCGAGAATGGAGGAAACTGGTCATCGATATATAACAGGCGGGAAGGGGTAGATCTGTGTGGAGGGAGCGTTTCGTCGGCTTGGTCTCCTCTCCTCACGCGTCGCCTCGGGCAGAATTTGTTCGCAATTCCGTTCGATCCCCGCTGATCCAGAAACAGAGAAAAGAAAGGCCCGTCTCCGTCGAACCACAGGATTCCGGCTCAGCCCGTTCCCGACAAATCTGGTGCGCTAAGCGCCCCCAGACGACGACTCACGACGGCCTCGCAGAAGTAGCGCCGTTTTTGCACCACATTCCAGTGGCACCAGATATCCATTTCTAGGTTCCTCTCAAGGAGAGCGTGATGTAGAGCCATGGCACCATCAACAAAATGAGTTTAAAAGGGAATGTAGGATCGAGGTCTTCTATATTTTCACGGCAGTGCCTTTGTTATTGCTGCGCGCATCCCACGACGAGAAAAGCTTGGGCCGGTGCGTTCGCTGGCGGACCCGGTAGGTACCGGCACGGACGTCGCCCCGCCTCGCGTCCCCTTGTCCCTGGCCTCACAACCCTCGCAACGGAGGCCTCTCTCTCTCTCTCCCTCTCTCTATCGTGGCTCCCTCGAGGAGCCCTCCCCCTCACTCTCCTTTTTGCTTACGAGAGATCGTTCAAGTTCTCCCACACACCCCAGCCGATCAAGCCATCGCTTCCCGCAGCAGGGTCTCCACCAGCTAACCAACCCACGAGAGCCCCTCTCTCTTCTTCACATATCATGGCGTCGCTCCTGAATGACCAGTTCCGCGTGCGCCACGCGATCGGCCGGACGCTCTACGGCGCGGTGTGGCTCTGCGAAGACACAGCGCACGGCGACGAACTCGTCGCGGTCAAGCAGGTCTCGCTCCGCGTCGCCAAGCACGCGCTCGACGCCGCCCACGGCACGCTGGACAACCCGTTCGTCGAGCGCCGCGTCGCCACGGACCTCGCGGCACTCGCCACGCGCCACGACAACGTCCTCCGGTTCCGCACCGAGTTTCTCGAACGCGGCGCGTGGTTCATTGTGTCGGACTACTGCGAAGGCGGCGATCTCCAGTGTCTCCTGGAGGCGGCCCCAGAGAACAAACTCCCAGAGAACGAGGCGCTCGCCTTGTTTCGCCAGATCGTGCAGGGCGTGGCGTTTCTCCACGACAATGGCATCGCGCACCGTGACTTGTCGCTGGAGAACGTGCTGCTCACGCACGGCGTTGCCAAGTTGTGTGACTTTGGGTTGGCGACCGAGGCCAACCGCGTGTGCGCCGAGCGCGTGGGCAAGGCGTACTACATGGCACCCGAGGTCGTGGCCGGCCAAGGCTACGACCCGATGGCCGCCGACATGTGGTCGCTCGGAGTCATGTTGTTTATTATGCTCACAGGCTCGCCGCTGGTCCCCAACGCCTCCCGGGACGAGAAGGCGTTTCTCGCACTCCAAAAATTTGGAGTCGGCAAGATCTTGGAGCTGTGGAAGATGGACAAACTCGTGTCGCCGGCCACGACGGAGCTGCTCGCGCAGCTTCTCCAGGCCGAGCCAACCAAGCGGCTAAGCGCGATGGAAGTGCTCAACCACGAGGCGCTTGCCCGCCCGTGAACATATAGATAGTAGATGGAAAAAGTGAGCGTGGAACCAGGCGGACCAAGCGTCTGATGATAGAGTCGAGTGGAACCAAAAATGCTAAGTGTGAAGAGATGGTGGTGGTGAGTTGGCGACCGCTCCTGTTTGTCGAAACAAGTGGATGAGGTTCTAATAGTTCAAAACACGACCTCGCAACTCGGAGGCCAGGCGGTCGGTCCATCTTCACGGATCGCAGCCACCTGGCTGTTCAAAGGATCATAGTCCACGCAGGCACCTTTATGCGTTTGAAAATCCATGTTCGGCAGCCCCATTGTATGTTATCATACCCTGGCAAGCTTACAAAGATGCGCGCGGACGGTCCCTCCTCCCTCCGATCACACCACATCGTTCGTCTGGACGAAACTGTTCTTGGCTGACCAGAACTCCTCCCCCTGCCCCCCAAAGCAGGTCTGTCTTTTGAGACACGTCGAGGGTGAATCCGATGGAAGCACACTCGCTGAAACGTTCTCGGTTGTGTCACCGCCAGGTCTGTGCGAGCTCGCCAGCGAGGGAGAGCCGTTGAGAGAATCCAGTTACAGTAGCGTGGTGACCACGAACACCGTTCAGTTGGTCTTGGTTTCTTCCGTGGGTCTCTTGCTGATGCGACGAAGCTCTCGCTCAGCGACTGCGACACGCCGCCTTCTCGACAGCTTTCTTCCATCGACACCGACGCCAATCTGACTCGGTGGTGCTGCTATCCCCCAAGCCCGTTCCAGGACGACTTGAAGTTACTGTGGTACATAGACAGGTCACCTCATGTTACCATCTGCCCAATGAGATCTCCTCACCTGTCACGATGTCAGGCTCGCTGTATGGGCCGGTGCGCTCGTTGTGGGAGTGTGCTCCTCAGGAAACGAGGAGCCCACACTCGCGCCACCAAAGGAATAGTTGTGTCTGCAGGATGGTTTGGTCGGAAGGGGACTGTCGGAGAAGTCCAGGAAGGCGCGTGTCTCGATGCACAGTCAGGTTCAGGAGCTCGCTACGCTGATCTGGAGATGTCTCATGCACGTACCGTACGACGAATACTCCGTCATCCAGCGGGCTTTGCAGTTAGATAGTTGCTCACAGTAGCAGATGGATCTATGGTCATCATCCCTCCTTGTTTTCATCATCTTCTTCTGAATTCTGACGTAACCAACCCCAACGGCAGTCGAAGGGCTCTCGGAATCCGAGTCGGATCGACTCGGCAGAAGAAGCGACCGCGAGAACAAGTTCTGATGAACGCTCCCACTTCCATTATCACTGTGTGGGCTTGAACTACGTCGAAGACGGGGGCGGCGGCGTCCGTTTCACCTTCTTTTCGTGTTCTTTTCTCCTTTCTGAGAGCAGTCTTCGTCGCTCTATATCTGTGTTTTCTTCTCGTGTGCCTCAAAGAGTTGCTGCGTGAGAAGCTTTGTGTGCTGTGCTTCAACCCGTCCGACGAACAAAGGATCGTGAGAGGGTTGCGCAAGATGGTAAAGGACGCCAGGATTTGATACGCTCACTGAACCCTTTGGAGATTGCGCCCTTCGATTCAGCAAGTCTGCGGTGAAGTAGCAGGGGCTCAGTTGCATCACACCAATACCACCAACCGGCCCACGTGTATAAAACTCGCTTTGAATTCATTTTTTTGTGATCTTACTTGTCAATGTACGAATTTAGTGGTAAAGTGGCAGGTTTTCTTAGAGGTGGGCTCATCCGACGGAGCAAGCACTCCATAAAAAAATAGTAAGCCACAAGTGGAGGTGGAACCCTAGAATACAAGGATATCGCGTGCGACAACACTCGCGTATGTTCCCCCGTACCAGAATCGAGTTATCGCACGACACGGTAAAGGTGACGGATCACGGGCTTTGGCAATCAACACACGCAGAGGGATCACTTGATTCTTCGAATGACCGTTTGACCATGTGGGCTTTATTCTCAGCTTCCAAGCACCAAGCCTCTTCGATAAACTTTGGGCAGCTATTTGAACAATTGAATATGTACGCACGTGAATCAAGCACGGCCATGCATCATGGAGACTCGAGAGTATGGTTGTCCTCTCTGCAGCGAAACGAGTGCGTTTTTCAGGTACCCGTATCAATAAGCTTACGAGGGGGGAACACGACCGCTTTACCGCCTGGTCTATCTTACGGACGAGCGTTGTCGTCCCGTGGTCCGAGCACATCGACTCGGCCTATTCCACAGCACCCATGGCGTGGGGCGTGGACCAGGTCCCATCCAAAAAAGGATCGTTTGGGTCTGCACTTCGCGCTGGCTGTTCGAGACCCCTCGCATGGAGGATGGCAAATGTAGCCATATCCATGCTCCCCTATCCCTCATTCGATATGTGCACAGCCGCACGATGAGATTTTTTTTCGAATGTTGTCTGTTGCGCGCAAAGATAGACCAACCAGTTTTGATTGTGAAGGGTTCGAAAAAAATAAACAACCCCCATCCGAGGAAAACCCATGGGATTGTGCAGAACAAAAATGCGTTTTCGACCACAGTTTTGTGCAAGCAGCTCCGCTGGTCGCCCGGTTCCCATCATCACGTTTTGCGCTATCGCGGCAGCCCTCAAGAACTGGCCAGCAGGGGGCCGTCGCAAGGTGGTTCTTGTTGGTCGAAGCTTCGGCGCGCATTCTTTCTTCCATGGTTCGCAGAGTCCGGTCGGGGAGGTGTCATGGTTTTGCCCATGACTCTGGGTCGCCATGATCACTATGGGACGCGCTCCAGTAATCTTTCTCACGTGACAGGTCCCCCTCACGTGAGGATGCGCCGATTGTCCGAAAGGCGAAAGGGAAACCGGCCTGACGGCCGGACTATGCTTGCTGCATGGGACCCGTCCAATGGGAACCCTCCACTGTATCTCCAGCAGTGCATTTGAAACCATCGATTAGTTAGCAAGCTCGAAGGGTGTTCCTGGCGAACAGGCCCAGCGAGAGTCTCCCCAACAACATCAAACATTGGACGACCGGTCGGCGCGTGTGTGCCGCGTGGCGTGGGGACTGGCGTCGTGGCCTCGTGGTCGCATCGTCCGCAGGCTGTGCGCCTGGCGTCAGGGCAGGAAGACCCATTCGTTTGGAGAACCCAGGGTTTCTCTCCGTCTCGCAACAGAAGAGACATGAAAGTGTCGAGTGATCCGAGGGCGGAACTTCCGTGACTGCACGGTTTGTGGGGGCCACAGGAAGGAAGAAAACAAGAAGAAGAAAAAAAACTCAAACAACACAAGCCAACAAAAAAGCTGCACAAAGAGCGAGTTCTGGAACCCACAAAAACGAGCATGGAGGGTTTGCCGCGGTCGTTTTTGCCCGACAAACAACCCAACGATGGCCACCAGCCAACTCGATGGAAGAAAAACTTTTTTTTTTTCACAACTCCCTATCCCTAACTTTCCGTTTTGTGAAACCGATTTATAAGCGATGGGAGGTCTATAACAGCCTGGTTGGGTCGCCGGCAGACAGGCAACGCGGATAGGGTATGTAGGACGGGAAGGTTTTGGCGGATTCCTTGTAATTGTTTTCTCCTTGCGCTTTTAGTGGGTCATTGAAGTCTAAGCGCTCAGGTGACCATGGGATGACCAGAGACGATGTGGATCAATCTGGACCTACAATCAGTCCGAGTCCATACGTTTCACATTTCTATTGTATGCTCAATATTGGTCAATAATGAACTCGCGGAGTCCACATGGGTTGTTCGCCCAACACGAAGAGCTTCCCAACAGAATCCAGCAGCTCCGCGCGACTGCACCGATCGCTCATTTCGCAAATTGGTTCGGTCCCGTGAAGAACGCGTGGCCGACCAGTTTTTCCTCCCTTCTCTCCGCCCCGCCATGCTGAACAAGCAGTTCCTCGTCCAGCGCCGCATCGGCCGCGCGCTCTACGGTGATGTGTGGCTCTGTGAAGACGCCGCGAACGACAATGCGCTCGTCGCGGTCAAGGAAGTGTCGCTGCGTCGCGCCAAGCGCGCGCTGAGCGCCAACCGCCGTATGGACAACCCGTTCGACGAGCGCCGTGTCGCGTGCTACCTCTCCGAAATGGCGCCATCGCACGCCAATATCCTCCAGTTCCGGCAAGACTTTCTCGAGAAGGGGTCGTGGTTCATGGTCACCGAGTACTGCGACGGCGGCGACCTCATGGCACGGATCGAGGAAGCCCCCGAGAACCGACTCGACGAAAGCGCCGCGCTCCACTACTTTGAACAGGTCGTCCGTGGCGTGCGCTTTCTTCACGAGAACGGGATCGCGCACCGCGATCTCTCGCTGGAGAACGTGCTGCTCAAAAACGACGTGTGCAAGATCTGCGACTTTGGGTTGGCGACCGAGGCCGGCCGGCTGTGTACATCCCGTGTGGGCAAGGCGTTCTACATGGCCCCCGAAGTGGTCGCCGAGGAGAGCTACGACCCGATGGCGGCCGACATGTGGTCACTCGGGATCATGTTGTTCATCTTGCTCACGGGCTCGCCGCTCGTGCCGTGCGCCTCTCGTGAGGAGACGGCGTTCCTCGCGCTCGAGAAGTTTGGTGTGCGCAAGATATTAGACGTTTGGGACATGACTTCGATCATCTCGCCCGCGGCCGTCGATTTGCTGACACGGCTCCTACAAGTGCGCCCGGAGAAGCGCCTCACGATCGAAGACGTCGAGGAGCACGCCGTCTTCCACCAGGTCTAGGGCCCCGCCCCGACGCTCCAGTCGTGTCGTGTGTGTGTGTATTTTTTTTCTTCCTATTTTGTCGTGTACATCTGTGGGGTTTTGAGTAGTAGACATAATGTATCCCGTGTCGTTCTTCTGCAGTTTTGTTTCCATGTCGAGTTGGTCCCAAGTGAGCTTCTGATAAGACCCCTCCCCCATGTCGCCACGCCGTGTTCCATCGATGGATATTACTAGTAGTAGTGACAGGCCTGGCGCATGTACCACGTACTCTCCCATGTTTCTTTGTAGACAGCTTGTCCAAGACCAGGGCACACTCAGTCTCCGCTCGTCAGCCGAACGGAGATTGCCATTTTCCTGCCACTGTGTTCGCATGGGACCAACGCGATCCGTTCCTAACCGTAACAGTATCACGTTTAACTGTTAGTTGTTTGTAAATTGCCCGGAAGAGGCGTCACTCCCTGAAAAAATGGACGAGTTCATCGCCGACTTCGATCCGCTGGCTGCGCTGGACGCCGAGTACGCCGCTGTGGTCGCGCGCACGCGGGTCCCACGCGACGACCCAGCGAGTGACGACGCCGACGACTCGAGCGACGAAACCCACGAGAAGCGTGCGCCCGAGCCCGCCGACGAGAGCGACGTCGACAACCAGGAGGACGATGATGATGATGAAGATCTCTTTGACGGCGCCGAGCACTACATGCCGCTGGCCGCCGACAGCGAAGAAGAATACGACAATGACGAGGAGGAAGGCGATGCACTGGCGCGCGACCGCGAGCCCGTCACGCCCGCTGTGGCGACGACGACGCCGCCCGCGCCGATGGACGAGTCGACCAAGCAGTCGATCATGGTGGCGATGCAGTCGCTGCAGCTCCAGCCGCCGGCGTGGGCGCGAGACGCCGAGATCCCGGACGACGACCTCGTCGAGTTGGTCCAACGGCGCCTGCAGCGCAGCGCGCCACAGCCAGAGCAGACATAACTCTATAAAAGCAAGGCGTACGGATTCCCGAAGGGCTACCTGACATTTATGGTTGGAACGTCTATGTGGCTTTTCCTATCGACGACGGGCAATGCTCAGCAGCGCTGCCGTCCCAAGCAGCGTGGCCGCGAGCGCTAGAGGGGCTTGGCTGCTCGGCGCGGGCGCGCTCGGTCCCTCGTTCGATCGGTTGGTAGAGTGGAGTCGTGGCGAGCCGTCCACCGGGTCTACGAGAGACTCTTCTTCCGGAAGCACCCGTGGACCACCGCCCACACGCGTCACATAGAGCATCTTGACGCTGTCGCTAGCAGGGGAAAGCTTGGTCGCGTCGAGCAGCGCCTTGGGGATGCTCTGGCGGGGCGACAGATCCGGAAAGCAGCTCGTGAGGGGCATCGAGCCGTCGGACGTTGGGAAAAAGAGCGTGAGCAGCGCCACGATCTCGGCGACGTGCTGCTTTTCCGCGAAAATGACGGCGTTCGGCCCGGCGTCAAACGTGTACGCGGCCCGCACGTGGTCGTAAAACCCATTGTACGAGTGCACGAGCTGGATGATCCGGCGCGAAATGTCGTTCATGTAAAAAATCGGCGGGTACGAGTCGAGACACACGGCGTGGAACTGGTTGCTGTCCTGCATGGTCAGCTTGCCAAAGGCGGCAAAGTCCCGCGCGCGGTAGGCGTGCTCGATGGCCCGAAGCCGTGCGTCGACCAGCGAGGCCGCGCGGTGCCGGAGCAGCTCGCTCGTGGCTTTGCTCGCGCCCATGCCGTCCGTGCTGCTCGTGTCTTTTTCCTTGTCGTTGACCACACAAATGATAGCGCAGAGCTCGGGCCAGTGGTGTTCGTCGGCGATTTGGACCGCGCGGCTGTCCGAGCCGTCTTGGGAAGCGCCCTTGTCCCAGCGCACAAAGCCGCCGTACAGACTGCGGCACGCGCTGCCCGATCCTTGGCGCGCGATGGTCGAGAGCTGGCCCGGGAACTCGTCGCACACGCCGTACAGCTCGGCCAGCGTCGCGACCAGGCACGCATAGCCGGCCGCCGACGACGCCAGGCCGGCGGCCGTCGGGAACGAGTTTTCCGAGACGATGCGCAGGTGCCACGCGTGGGGTCCGGTGGCGCCGTGCTGTCTGTGCGCGAGCGCCTTCATCTCACGCAGCACCGTGGCGACGCGCTTGTTGAGCGGCGCGCGCTTGCCGTTGAGCCAGAGCTCCGTGGCTGGGAACGCCGGCGACGCGGCCGCCGAGGTCTTGGCGCGGAGCTGGTCCTGGTGGAGCGTCACGCTCACGGACGAGTTGAGCGGCGTGTTGAGTGAAGCGTCGTCCTTGCCCCAGTACTTGACCGTCGCGATGTTGGTCGGCGCCGCGCACGTCGCGACATACACTGGCGACGCCATGGTCTCTTGTGGGGGGAACCAAATACGTAATGAGCGACCGTGGGGTGGAGGAAACACGTTCTAGTGACGTTGGCGCAACTTAATGTAGTAGTGTAATATCGTATTTGACAGAATGGGAATCCCCCTTTTTGTTTGTTGGTGTGCTCGACGGGAGGTTTCTTGAAGGGCACTCCACCGGGGGAGCTCCTCGCCATCGTGACTTCACTTGTTCTCGTTGGGTGGGGGTGCCATCGGATCGCAAAGGCGAGACGGACACGTTTCCCCCTCGCTCGCTCCCTCTCCTCCGCTCCCCTCCGCTCCTCCGCTCCCCTCCTCCTGCGCGACGACCATGGAGGCCCCCGCGTCCCCGTCGTCCCGCGCGGCCGCCGCGGCGCTGCGCCAGATCCCGGTCGTGTGTCCGGGCCACTCGCGGCCGCTCGCCGAGGTGCAGTACTCGGCCGTGACGCCCGACGGCTTTTTCCTCATCTCGGCCTGCCACGACAAGCTGCCGATGCTGCGCCGCGGCGACTCGGGCGACTGGATCGGCACGTTCGAGGGCCACAAGGGCGCCGTGTGGTCGGCCAAGATGGACGCGTCGGCGCAGTTCGCGGCCACGGGCTCGGCCGACTTTTCGGTCAAGCTCTGGGACGCGCTCTCGGGCGACGTCGTCACGACGTTTGAGCACAAGCACATCGTCAAGTCGGTCGAGTTCACGCGTGACGGCGCGCGGTTACTCACGGCCGGCCACGAGAAGCTGCTGCGCGTGTTTGACCTGCTCAGCGTCAAGGAGCAGCTCGAGATGTACCGCGCCGACGGCCGCACGGGCATCGTCGTCATGCCCTCGCCGCCCATCGCGACCATGGCCACGAAAGACCAGATCCGCAAGGTTGTGGTGCTCAGCGACAAGCTCGCGCTCACGGGCGAAGTGGACGGCACGCTCACGGTCTGGAACTTGGACTCGCACGACAAGGTCACCGAGTTCAAGGTCGACGCCGGCATCATGGACGTCGAGGCCTCGCGGAATGGCGCCATCGTCACGGTCGCGGCCGGCAAAAAGGTACGTCGTCGGTGTTTGTACTCGTGCTTTTCATCGGGATTCCCGTGGTGCTCACACTGATGGCGATTATGACGGATAGGTGTCGTTCTTTGATGCCGCCAACGGCTTCAAGCTGCTCCGCGCGTTCGACATGCCGATCTCGTTTGGCGAGGAAGGCGGCGCGTCGCTCCACCCGACCGAGAACAAGTTCATCGCCGGCGGCTCTGATACGTGGGTGCGCGTGTTCGACTTCACGACCGGCGAGCTGCTCGAGACCCACAAGGGCCACCACGGACCGGTGCGCTGTCTGCGCTACTCGCCCACGGGCGAGAGCTTCGCGACCGGCTCGGAGGATGGCACGATCCGCATCTGGCAGAGCGACTCGTCCTCGGCGGCAGCGGCATCGATCTCGGATATCAACGAGTGAGAAAGCGCAGTGCGGGGGGGGGTTAGTGAGCACCGTTGCGTTTGGTGACGACACGGGTGACCGTGGGACCACCGGATCCCAACGGGACAACTCGCCTCTCCACCGTTACCATCTTACACCGCCAGTACTACAAAATACAGCCAGAAATATCCATTTTTCAACGCGCCCCGTGATCTTCGGTACCACGGGCCTCCGTACTTATGAGATTCGTTAGCGCTTGGTGTACCACTGGATGATGTCCGACAGCTCGATAAAGCCCGTGTTGTCCGCGTCCAAGTCCATCATGACGTCCTCGATCTCCGCATCGCTCATGGACAGCGCCAGATCGTCGAGGAAGAACCGCTTGAGCTCCTTGGCTTCCATGCGACCGTTGCCGTCCACGTCGTACTGCTCAAAGAGCTGCTTGATGCGGCGCACTTGGTTCTCCGTGGCCTTCTTCTGGGACGCCAACTGGGTCTTGTCCTGGAAATACTTGAGCGAGAAGAGCAGCACGTCACCAGGGTTTTCGCGGATCACGGCCTTGGTCCAGTCCTTGAGCACGTGCGGGAGATCGGGCGGCACGGCGATCTGCTCGGCCGAGAAGATGCGATTCACATCCATCGCTCACAGTCGTCTGGCTGCTTGCTCTTCGTCACCCTTTGTGTCCGGGGTTCGCACTGGCTGCCACCTGCAAAGAAAACATCGACAAACACACCCTCACCATGCGACGGTTGACGAGTTGCGACGCTTCGGGAAGCCGTTTCTATTAGTGTGAGTCATTCCACCTTCAAAGTGTAGTTGCCGGTGTTTTCCACGCATTGTTGTGGATCGCCCCGATCTCCCCAGATAAGAGCTTATACGCCTGCGTGACGGCGACGAACGCTGACACACGGTCGTCCAGGGACCAAGTTTCACCGTGCTTTGGAGAGGTCATGTCAGCTGCCTCGTTCGTTCCGGGAACTTTGTCAGGGTGGAGCTTGAGCACGAGCCTACGATACTGCTTTTTGATGAGCTGCGATGAAGCCTCGCGAGGCACACCTAGCACACCGTACACGTCTTTGCGCTCCCACATGAGCCGAATTCGATCAGGGTGCCACAGCATCTCACCTTCGATCAACGTGTTGGGTGGGATCAATCCGTAGGGATGACTAGGTTTCATGAACGTGCTCCGCTGTAACTTCATGCGTACACGGGCAGCTCGAAACAAGTCCTCCTGTTCGCTTTTATGCTGCGCTGGGAGCGGTTTACCGGAAGCAAACGGATTTCCATCAGTCGATGTGCCACTGAATTGGTCGGATGAGAAGAAATCCGAGCCGGTAGTCGAATCCATGGAATCGTCTTTGAACATTGAAGGAGTAGCATCGGAATTGGACCGCCGAGTCCGCTTCGCCGCAGAATGACCTGTGCCTGCTGACGTGGGTCTTCGCTTGGTATCCTCATCACTTCCTCCAGACGAGTGGGCCTGTCGACGTTGAGCAGCCGTAGGGTTGATACGGAAGCGCCGTTCTTTTCGCGTCGCAGCTGACGGAAAGCCTGCTGTTGCTGGGGCAGTGGAGCCTGTGGAGAAGCCCAGGGGCTGTGAGGCTAGTTCCTCGTCGCGATGAGGAGCTTGTGCTGACGGGTGACACTTGCAGTGAGAGCTACACTGTTGGCACATATCGCACACTTTCACCATCCCGCAGCGCTCACTATGGTCGCCAATCGAATCCAATTCGATCCACTTGCACCCCATTCGAGTTTCCACAGCTGTGAGCAACAAGCTAAGGGTCTTCTGCACTGCTGACGTCCGACTCGAACAGCACATACGACAACCACACCCCACGCAGACGCAATGAAGGCAGCATCCATGGCATCCTGTGCATCGGCGTCTGGTGTCACGGCACCCAGAGCAGCCCATGCGCAGTGGCTCGGCTAGGAGAGGGGTGATCGTCCCACTGTGTGACGTAACGACTTTTGAAGCACTTGCACGACTGGGGAGCGGAGGTACTACTGGTGTCGCTGCCACAGCTGGTGGAGTACGAGGTGAGGCAGACGACGTTGAGTGAGCCCGCGCTCTGCGAGTTGTTGCCATCGAGGAGCCCTTCTTCGATCGTTTTGAGCTTGCCGCAGTTTGACTCTTGGGATCAGCATCAGAAGGGCCAGCACCAGAATCATTCTCGTCAGTCAAGTTCTTCTGAGCATCTGGTGTGATTTGTCCGATTTCATCACTGGCATGGCCTTTCGAGCGCTGTCTCGACTTCGCCTGAGTTCGTGATGTCGTAGGTTCACTGGTTGCTTGGTCACGGTCGCGATTGTCCCCTTTGCTAGCACTGTTCGCTCGGTTCCGTCCCCCACGAGGCAAATGCTCAGTCTTTGAAAAGTCAGCAGATTTCGATTGCTCGTCGTGGTTGAGGAACTTCGTTAAAGCTGACACACATGATGCTGCAAGGAGGTTGCACGCGTCAAGCAGTTTCTTCCGATCAGCATCCACGGCAGAAGTATCACCCATCGAGTGCATCTGTTTGGCAACATTCTCGATCTCGTGACGCAGTAGCTTCATATCTACGACTTCTGGTGTGTCTCCCGGTTCCAGAACAATACCTGTGTCAGCGATCGATTCTGCTGGGTTTGATGTGATGTCGTTGGTAATAGCTGCTTCTTCTACAACCTCGGAGGTGTCGCTATTCCCGTTGACGCTATCATTTCCAAGTCTCCCATCTTCATGTGAACCGCAAGCGCTATCGAATCCCACCGGCAGTGGTCTACTTTTGTAGTAAGCTGCCCACTGATGAAGAAGTAGCTTGTTCTCAAGCTGCCGCTGCTTAGTGTACTCGATTTTCAACGAGTTAGAGTGTTTGACGTGAGTTCGCCATGGCGCCGTTCGTCCGAGTACTTTCATCGAGGCGCGCATAGAGGCGAGAGAATCGTTGAACTCCTTTCGGATATCCGCAATCGCACGACTCGTCAGGTAGAAGCTTGCAACAGATTGAGTATCCGTGAATTGCGTTTCGACGATGTTCAGAACATCTGCTGGGGTGACCCTGCGAAGTTTGTCCAGCTCCACATCTTCCTGCTCGTGGTTGGCGTGATCAAGCGCTTCTTCACTCTCCGGCTCAACGATATCATCGCGCAGAGCACCGTTATTTACAGTCGTACTAGCGTCGTCGCAACTTTCATCCTTGTTTGAGTACTTGAGCTTCACATTATGCCACACGTAGAGGGCATCTTGTAGGCAAGTGAACTTGTCGTAGGATCGATCACATCCAACCACATTATCGGCGTTGACATCACCATCCATGTCGTCGTCAAACCACGAGAACCCGTTCTCCACAAACACACTCGCCCACTTGTGCAATTGCAGCTGAGTATTCGCGACAAGCAATTGTGCGCCAAGTGCCTTCAGTTGGTTCACGAGGTGCACAACCTTGTCGCCAGAGACGGTTCCACTCCTCACTCCTTGAAGATGCCTCGTTAACTCGGATAAATTCCTATCAAAATCACTGGCATGGCGCTCTAAGTGCTTCAGAGTTTCGGCTAATACCGCGCTACCAGCGCTCGAATTACTCGACTTGTCCTTCCTCGACACGTTGCCTTTGACATCCTGGAGCAATAATGGGGGAACATCGGTTTCTTCCTTCCAGTCAAGAACATGGTTGACAACTTCAGGACAGTGCGCGATCGTCTCCCGTACGAGTGAGATGGGCAACGAGTCATTCAGACTCGACTCAATAGCAGACGAGCGGATAGGACGAAGAACAAATTTGAACAAGTCGGAGGATAGTTCGTCTTCACTTGAAAGCAAATCCGGCTTGGATAGTTTGGATATCACTTTCTTCTGGTCCAACACGATCACTGCGTGGTAATGGATTGCAAGCAAGTGGAGCACAAGTAGCAATGGGTGCAACTCGAGAAGGGAACGCTGCATGAGCGTCCAAGATGGTGTTTTTGACGAAGCAAGTGCCTGAGACGCGCTCAATGAGACCGACTCGACAGCCTTTAGCAGCTCGACTCCGAAACGTCGGCGTTTCACGAGAAACTCATGCATTACATCCACGTCAGTAGTTGTGCGTAGTGCTTCGAGCTGAAGGCGATCCAAGTCGCTCGCACCGTAGGAGAGGCCGATAGGCTCCAGATAGAAATATTGACGCTGGCCGATGAGAAGACGGAGGAGGGCGCAATCACTTTCATCCGTGTAGTCCTGGATCAAATTCATATCGCGCAGCACTCCAGGAGCAAGATGTCGGGGACGGAACACATCTTTCTGCTTGTTTCTTTCACTGCGTTGTATAGCATCAACTTCGGGAGCCTCGTTCGATATCGTTGAGTTTTGCACCATTCGATCTTCGCTCGATTCATTCACCAGCAGTGTTGGTTGCATTTCATCCTTCGTCACCGAGTTCTTGTTTGACACAGCCGCACGGAATGCAGTTACTCTCTTCATCAGCTCGGAAGTTTCGTTTGATGATTTTGCCGAGCTCATTGGGTGTGATGTGGGGATAGTTAGCAGTGATAAGCGCTTGCACTGCAGCATGTGACTCGGCATCTTCAGTTGATTGAAAAATAGATTCTTCTGCAGTGCATCTTGGGCAGCACTAAGTTGCTCGATACGCCGTCGTTTTCTTCCACTTGATTCAACAGTCGCCATGATTGCACACTGAGTTCGGATCACGACATCCGCCACACGCTGCTGATGCTTCATCATCTGTGATTGTTGAATCATCTGTAAATACTTCTTCTTTTCTCGTATCATGCGCTGTTTCACTCGAGCGGCTTCGGCATCCACTTCTCGAGCAAACTCGATTCCCCGAGTAAGACGTATTCGGAACTCGTCGAACTCTGGATCTGCATTCACGTCGTCATCAACTCCACTATGTTGATCTGTTGAATCTGGATGTACGTTGTCTTCACGACAGTTGAGCTCTTCATGAGGTGCTCCTAGTTGGGATGCGTCGGACGTAATTCGTTCGCGTTTATGGGAATCGCAACGAATGGACTCTTCGCCGGTCGAAGGGAATTGACCTGGTAGTGCGTTGAGAGAACTACTTGAGTACGTCACAGCAAAGCCTACTGAAACTACATTTGAGCACTCACGCTTCCTGCTGGTCGCAGTCACGACACCTGAGGTCTGCGTTTCCGAAAGCGACGCCGTCACCGTTGTCGACGCCTCGACGATACTCCTGCTTGGTGCGAATCCTGGGCCACGTTTCAGTGGCTGGTTCGTTGGAGGATATCGTATTCGAGTTTGCGCCTTCCGTTCATCGACCGAGTCGTGACTGGAGCCAACGTCAAGTACGTGAGATGTAGACGGCGCGGATGACGACGATGCACTTGATAAGGAAGACGGCGGCGGTGGGTCGTCGATGGAATGGTCCGATAAGACGGCTCTGGACGCACTCGCGTGGCCGCTGGAAGGCTTGCCGTTCCCACCACTATCGACTGCTACTGTTGTAGCTACCACCGCCTCCGCAGGAGCCGGGGTCCATAGTTTCTTGCGCACGAGGATTTGCTCCGCGGTTTCAATCGCGCCTTGCAATAATCGCACCGCGTGGTCAAACTAACACACATGACAGATTTTTGAAGTCAATACAGCCTGCAGTCGAGTCGTGTGCACGGAGAAACTTACGCGTTTGGTGGACTCGGCTGTCACGACAAAACTCACTTGCCGGTCGTTTGGCGAGGACGGCGTCGGCGTGACATTCGCGATGGGATTCACCGGGATCGAGACGGTTTCCGTTGCACAGTCCACGGCGCCAACGTGGTGCGCTATCGTGGCCTTGGACTGCTGCATAAACACTTGTAACCGAGACCCGCCCCTCGCGCCTAGCACAAACGGCACGAGAAGCTGCGCGTCGACATTCGTTTCAAATGTCACCACCCGCGCTACCGGCGCGGGCGACGACGGCGCCGACGACGCGCAGCTGCCGCCGCCGGCTCTCGCCGCCGGACTGGGCGTCGCCAGCGCCGCCGCCGCCGTCACGATCGGCGGTGGCGGGAACTGTACAGCCGCAGCGTGGTTGCTTTGCGCGTACTTGCGCCGTCCGCCGCGCTTGTGCGGTCTCCCTCCGGCCGTTGGTGCGTGCTGGCCGGGAAACTCGTGCTGGCGACGGTGGCTCGTTGCCGTGGGGGCCGTGGGTGCTGCGGCGGTCGGTGCCGAGGAGGAGGACGATGGAGAGGCCGCCGGGGCCGCCAGCGGCGATACGCTGGGCGCGCGCGTGGCGCCGCGCTCGGCCACGCCCAGCGACGCGCCGACCGAGATCACGCCCATGGAGGCCGTCGTCACTGGCGGAAGAGACTCGAAACAACCAGTTGGCTGGGGAAAACCCCGCGCGAGAACGGTGGGCCCGACACAGGAGTGATGGTCCGGGAAACCGTAAATACTCCGGTAGGGGAAGGTAGCGTATTTACGAGCTGCCGCGATTGGTTGTTTTTACACTCAACCCAATTTGTGACATTGGCTGAGCAGAAACAAGCCATTTGTGTGATGGTCGGTCCCTTCGTTGAAGCATATAAATCCCCTTTGTTATTGAATCGCCACACCATTTTCGCCAACACACCAAGAAGGCAACACCACCATGGCGTTCTCGATGAAGCTCCCGACCGCCAAGAAGGGCGCAGCGGGCTCGTCCGGCGCCAAAGAGTACGGACTGATCGTGCCCGCGAAGCGCGAGGCCAAAAAGGTACGATTTTTTTTTTTTCCTCCTCGTTGGTCGGTTTGCAAAGGGTTTTCGATAGCCGACCCAACGATTCGGATGGTTCTCCTCTGTAGGAGCTTGCGCCGGCGTCAGTGTTCGCGACGGCCGTGGATGACCACGAGGCGCCGGATGACAAGGCTGCCGAGCGCCGCCGCGTGGGCGCCGAGGCCGCACGTAGCCTCCAGCGCGCGCAGGTCGAGCGCACCCACGAGAAGGCGCTGGCCGAGGACGCGAGCGTGTTCGACTATGACGGCGTCTACGACGAGATCCAGAGCGCGCGCGACAGCAAAAAGCGCGAGCGCAAGGCCCAGCGCGAGACCGAGAAGCAGAGCTCCAAGTACATCGCCACGCTGCTCCAGAAGGCGTCGGTGCGGGAGATTGAGCACGAGCGGATCCGCGAGCGGCGGCTGCTCAAGGAGCGCGCGGCCGAGGACGCGCTGTTCGGCGACAAGGAGAAGCTCGTGTCGGCCTCGTACAAGCGCAAGCTCCAGGACATGAAGCGCTGGGACGACGAGGACCGACGGCTCGACGAGCTCGAGGCCGCCGAGGACGTGACCAAGCGTGGAGGCGACGCCATGGCCGGGTTCTACTCCAACTTGCTCACCAAGAACCTCGCGATGGGCGGCGCGGCGGCCAACGCCCGCAGTGCCTACACTGTGGGCCACACCGACCGAGCGGCCACGCAGACAAGCCCGAAGAAGGACCGACCGCACGAGGTGGAGCGACATTCTACACGGGACGATCGATCCGTCCCTGCCGCCAAGAAGGCTCGCGTGGACGACGCCGATGACGACGATGACGCACGCTCGACAACACAGACTGGCCGTGAAGTATTACCGCCCAAGTCAACGGAGGCGACCGCGGCTCCCACGCCAGAGGTGTCGAAAGAGGACGCGATCTCGGCCGCGCGCGCACGCTTCCTCGCGCGTAAGGCGGCGCGCCAACAGCAGCAGGACCCTTAGTACGGACGACCAAATCTCAGCAAAAACAATTTATGCATTGTTCACAGAATACGCATATTCCCGAGGCAATCGGCACTCGTCGGCGACAATTGGCAGCCCAGTTCCGAACTCCTCTCTCAGCCCAGCAGCGGGTAGTACGCGTCCTCATGGACCGTGTTCGCCTCCATCTGGTGGCGGCGACGCACAACGACGAGCGCCACGACCGCGACCAAGGCGCTCGCACTGAGCAGCAGCGAGGCACTGATGCCCGTCGTGGTCTTGACGTCGTCTGAGGCGGCCGCGAGCATCGAGTACGAGCTGTACGCGCTGTAGGCACCGCTCGCGGGCGGCGCGGTCGTGGGCGTCGTGGGCTCGGCATCACAACGCTTGATGAAGAGGCTGTCGGCGGAATCCGGCGTGTCGCGGAGCGGCTTGCACTTGGTGACGTAGTACTTGGTGTCGCACGAGTCGCAGCACTGGGCCTCCGTGGACGTGATCGTGGTCGCGAGGTCCGCGGCCTGGGAGATCCGGTTACCACCACAGGCCTGGTACAGGTCGCGCCGCGTGTCGCCGGTCTTGGCGGCGCACTTGTTGTAGTCACACTTGCCGTCGAGCGGGCAGGGCTTGATGATCTTGGGGGGCGTGCAGTCCTTGATGACAAACTTACGGTTACAGATCTGCGAGTCGGTCGCCGCGTCGAGCTTGCGTCGGTAGGTGAACTGGCAGGACACAAACACGCGCGTCTCGGGCTTGGTCGTCCCCACGCTGGCGCCGTCGATCGCAAACTGCTTGACGATCTGGTAGGACGTCGGCGTCGGGAGGCCGACGTCGACGATTGTCGCATTCGTGGACGAGCCGTCGTACGTGAGCTGGCACGTGACGCTGGCGATCGTCATCTCGAAGGTGTTGTTGGCGAGCCCGATGTTCGGGTGGTAGTCGAACGTCACCTCGGCAAAGTCGCTCTTCGGGTGCATGCACAACACGTCGACGTTGGTCAGCGGCGACGGCGTCTCGCGCGTGGCCTGGTACCACATGTCGTTGAACTTTTCGCACACTTCGATCTTGGTGTTGAGATGGAGCACGACGCGGAACGGGAACACCTGCACTTGGCCGCACGCCGTCCAGGCCTCGACCGTGAACGTGGTTTCCGTCTTGGAGAAGGTCTCGACGGGCGCGGTATCCCAGCTGCGCCAGGACCCGCCGTCCACTTTGTACCGCCACGACACGAAGCCCTTGACGTCCGAGGCTGTGAACAGCGTATCACCCTTTTCCAGAGCGGCGGCGCTGACGGCCGGGGCGACCGTCAAATCAATCAGGTCGGAGATGTTTACCGAGTACGTGCACTTGGGGTTGGCCGTCTCGTTGGCTGCCGGGAACTTGGTGCAGGCGAGCGCGTAGTGGACCGACTGGCTGAGCTTAAACTCAGTCGTGAGTGCCGTGTCGGTCTTGTTCTCGCTACCGGCCTTGGCGCGGACGACCGCGAGCGAGGCGTTCTGCACGCTGGGCTTGAGCGCCGCCGTCGCCGTCGCGACGCTCGTACCGGTGGCCGTGACACACTGCGTGAGCGAACACTGTGACGAGCCCTCGCACTTGGCCGACGCCGAGTTCGAGCCGCACTTGTAGTCGGTCCAGTACTCTCGCAGGATGGTCGAGAGCTTGACGCATCGCTCGCACGTTTGCTTGGTGATGGCTGCGATGCCGTTGGTCTGGGTCGCGTCAAAGGGGCTGAGCTTGAGACGCGCGGCGAGATCACTCTTGACGGTCGAGACGTCAAAGAACGCCGAGACGTCGTTGAGGTTGTCGGCCGGCTTGGCGTAGCTGCTGTCGACAAACTGTTTCTTCTCGAGCGCGTCGACGTCGCAGCGCTTGTTGGGGCTACACGCGTCGTTGAGCGCGTTATCCTTGTAGTCTTTGACGCCCGAGGCCGCCTTCTGGGCGACGTTGATGTTGGTGATCGTCAGCTCGGCCGAGCTGTTCGTGGCCGTCGGACACGGCGAGCTCGGGTTTCCGGCCGGCCGAAACGAGTCGACCACGACGACGCAGCCGTTGCACGTCGCGTCCTCGCTGCCGTAGTCCGTGGCCTTGAGCTGGAGGTCGTACCGACCCACTCGTGTGAACGTGAGCTCGTCGATCTTGGTGCCCGCGGACCCCTGGAACTCGCTCCAGGAGAACACACTCGGGGAGCTCACGGTCACGTTCTCGGTGCCCACTTCCTTGCCGTCGGTGATCTGGACTCCGACGCGCTTGTTGAGCAGCTCGATCCGTGGCGCCGTGAGCCCTCCGCCAGTGTTGGTGCGGTAGTGGTCCACATAGTTGTCCACCACCACGGGCACGGGCAGCAGCCCGGTCGTGCCCTTTATGGCCTGGTTCTTGAACTCGCACACGCCCGACTTCTCGTACTTGGTGACCTCGATCTTGTACCCGTCGGTCTTGGTGCTCCACGCGCACGCGCAGTCGTCGTCGCCCGTGATCGGGTCCGCGGGCTTGGCCACGGGCTTGCAGGCCTTGTCCTTGAGCTCGTAGCCCACGGGACACGTGCAGAAACACTTGCGCTGGCCCTTGTCGATATACGACGTGGGTACGCCGTTGGGCAGGGATGTGCAGTGGATCTTCCGCATGTCGCCGAACGGGTTGAAGCGGCCCAGGAACCCGTTCGCGTCGTCGATCCACGTGGCCTGCTCGTACCCGGGCAGCGTGGTCGTGACGGCCTTTGCCGTGCCCGTCGCAGCCGCCGCGAGCGGACCGCAGTACACGTAGCCGATCAACGTCGGGATCTTGTTGGCGGTCTTGTACGCCTGGAGCGTCTTGTCGCCCTTGGTGTACACCATGATGCTGATGACCGCGACGTACGAGGCTTTTTCTTTTTCGTTAAGCGAGTCCTTGGCGCACTTGGGCTTGTTGCAGCCGTCGTCGACCGTCCGCACCACGAACTTGACCTCGCTCGTCTTGTCGCCTTCGAAGTAGCGCGCGTTCTGGCGGGTGAGCCGGTCCACCCACGCGTCGATGTAACCCCACGCCGTCTTGTCAAAGCACGACGAGACCGCGACCAGCACTTGGAACGCTTTGTTTTGGCCCGGCAGATTGTCGGCGCTTGTACACGGCACGGTCGTCGACGTCGTCGTCGTTGTCGTCGTCGTGGTCGACGTTGTGGCCGCGACGGCCAACAGCTCGCGCCCGAGCGCAGCCTTGGTCGTCTCGGTCGACTGGTCGTTGCCCGTCTTGAACCGGAACGGCCACGACGACGGCACATCCGCGAGTAGCGTCAGTGACACGGACTCTGGCTGCTCGATGACCTCGTCTGGGCGCAGCACACCGATCAAGTCGTCGTCGTCGTTGGTGGCCGCACTAGTAGCGACGGGCGACGTCGTCTCCGGACTCGGCGTCACGCTGGGACTTGGCGTTACGCTGGGACTTGGCGTGTCTTGCGCGCTCTGCAACGCCACGTCGTCGAACGCGTCGGCTTGCACGCGCGCTCCACTCGCTGCGAGGTACGCCACAGGGTCGGGCGGCGACTGCGCGGTCGCGAGCGCCTGGAGCAGCGCCAGCGCCACGACAGCCAACACTCTCATGGACAGTTCGTGTTTGTGGACTGGAAGAAGGCTCTTGATCGCTGGAGGTCGAATGCGCGAATGAGAAGCGTGGGGAACACTGGACTGCGAGGGCCCGAGGATCGTCTCGCCCAGACGGAAAAGCTGGACCGTGGTCGGCGGAATCTGGAAAGATCGCGTCAGCCCCTCCGACGGCACAGCTGGATGAAATGTTCTTCGATTTTGGCATGAAGGTGGTCAATGCCGGCGGCTCCGACGGGTCGCCATGGGATCCTGCGGCTCTGTGATTGTGTGTGGGGAGCCGCGACGACTGTTTCCAAGCGTCGCGACGCTTCGCGGCTTGCCGTGAGGGCCGCAAAATCGAGTCTAATGGATCCGTGGACAAATCCCCCCTCTGGAACACCATGAGGGGGCGCCGCGAGACCTCCACCGGCAAGTCCCGACCCTGGCTCGGTTTGCCTGTTTTTCCGTGGGCGTTGCGGGCACTTTTCTGTCGACTGCGTGGAAACCCTCCAATTCTCTAGTAGCAACTGACATCACAACCAGTGAACGCGCCATGCGATTGTGCAGCCGCTTTCGGTATTTGTGTAGTATGCGATGCGA
>JAADVT010000519.1:0-23134 GCA_023335895.1 Pythium rishiriense
CAACAACGCGTCGTACGGTGCGTCGCGTGTGATCGCGACGCGTAAGTCGCTGCAGGCCGTGTGGTTCGCGAACGACTTCCTGAACGAGAAGGAGGCCGTGGCGACGGACGGGTTCACGATCTACGCCGACGGCAACGACGACCTCACCTGGCCGCCGACCACGAAGCCGACTACGCCGCCGCCGACCTCAGTCATTCCGTCCGTCAAGCGCGTGCCGACCTCCTCGACGCCGACAGCTACTCACCAGTCGTGCTAAGAGACACAACGCCAGGCGACCATTGTGTCGATTAGCGAGTAATTGTACGGGGCTGCATTCCGCTCGCAGCCTACGAAGAGAGGAGTGCATAGGAAGCTCTACTAACCAAATTTGCCCTATTTATGCCTTTTTGGCCTTTCGATCTGACGTACCCATTAAAAATGGCTACATCGCTTCAATAAAGTGACATTTCCTCCCAAATGAATGCATTGAGTGAGTGACATATTCGGTTCGTAATAACGCTAAATCAAGTGGCGTCAACACCAAAAATGGAGATAAAGGGGCAATTCTCGTCAAGTGTGACGATGGGATTGCTGGATACCACCAAGACCCTCACGTGCTCGGCACCTTCACCCACAGCAGCGAAACGGCCACGAGCGCGTACGCCGTGAGTAGCATCGAGCCCTCGAGCCAGTTGGACTTGCCGTCGGCGATGATCGCATAGACGATGAGGATCGACATGAGGTAGACCATGATCTCGAACTCGGGGAACGCGAGCGACATGGGCTGACCCATGATCCAGCCGGCCACGACCACCACGGGCACGACAAACAGCGAGACCTGCGTCGCGGAGCCCACGGCGACGCCCATCGCGAGTTCCATCTTGTCGTGGAGCGCGACTTTCACCGCGGTCACGTGCTCGACGGCGTTGCCCACGATCGGCAGCAGCACGATACCGATAAACGATTTGCTCACGCTCAGCTCGGCCGCGAAGCCGTCGATCGAGCCCACGAGGAACTCGGAGAATACGGCGACCAGCAGCGTCGAGGTGAGGAGCACGATCGCGCTCGCGCGCAGCGAGAGGTCGACCTCGTCGTCGCCGTCGCCCTCTTGTTCCTGGAACAAGTGGAGGTGCGTGTGCAGCTGGAAGTAGAGCAGTTGCATGTACATGAACAGCAAGAAAATCGCCGTGATGTGCGACAGCGCGAGCGTCTTCTCCACGCGCTCTTCCTCCGACTCGTGGGTCGAAAAGTAGTAAATGTACGACGGCAGCAGCATGCCAAAGCTCGCGAGGATGAGCAGCGACGAGTTGGCGCTCGCGCCGACGGCGTTGAACGTGTTCTCCTTGGCCACGAGCCCGCCGGCGATGAAGCTGCAGCCGAGCACGAGCAGCAAGTTGGACAGCACGGACCCAATGAGCGACGACTGCACGACCGTGATCTCGCCCTTGGCGAGCGCGAAGACGGCCACGACGACCTCGACGGCGTTGCCAAACGTCGCGTTCACGAGCCCACCGATGGTCTCGCCCGTGTGGAACGCGAGCGACTCGGTCGCCTCACCGAGCAGGTTCGCGAGCGGGATCATCACCAGAAAATTGAGGATAAACACCCACGCGTCGCCCCAGCCGGCGAGCGAGGCCCACACCGCGAAGGGCGCGGCCAGCAGCAGCACGTTGAGCTTTTGGCCGACCACAAAGTGGCCCATGGCCGCCACGTCCTCGCGCCACGTCGGGCGCCCCTTCTTGTCGAGCTCGCCGCCCGACTCGCTGCCCGCATGGACGACCTCGAGGTCCTTGGTCGTGGCGCCGTTGGTCGGCACGGCGTGGGCCTCGAGCGACGACGCCCGGTCGAATCCGCGTGCGGACGGTCTCAGTAGTGCCGTGGACTCGGTCGGGAACGAGCGGTGGAGGCTGCCCTGGTTGTCGCTCACGGTGCGGCGCGTGAGCACGCGGTTGCCGTGCTCGTCCACGACGTAGCGGTCGGGCGTCTGGAGCTGCTGCGTGCGCGAGCGACGCAGCGACGAGTTGGCGATCATGGTGTGCATGATGTCGGCCAACGAATCGGGGAGGTCAGTTGTTTTGGTTTCTGGGGGAGAACAACCGATCGCGGGCGTGTGAGCGAGAACGGTTCTGTGTGCTGTGCGGATTCATCCCGCGGAAAATCATGGAACAAGATTGCTCGCGGCCGCAAGTGGGGTTGGTTGGGTGCGGATCGTGGTTTTTCTGTCCCGCGCAGTGGTTTTTTATGTGGCCGAGTGTCTTTTCACACTGTCGCACGTTGAACTGAACGCTCGATCTTTTGGGGCCCCGAGTGACGTAAATGGCTCCTCGTATCGCCTAAACGGAAGCAGGCACGTTCGTGGATCTTTTTGGGCGCGAGTCAAGGGCAAAAGAATGGAGAACGGCCATGGCGTCGATCTGTGTCCGGTGAATCCTACAATCCTCCTTTGTCAACCAAGCATCTTGGTATCCGACGCCGAGACGTGTGCCACTCTTCGGAGCAATCATCCAGATCCCTCCACAGCGCATTGAGATTCGTGGTGCAAACTCCCGTTGCATCACGTAGATCTGTGGACCAAGATTCCGATCCACTGCTAGTGGTGGGGTTTGTGTGGGCTATTCTAATGCGCTGATTCCATCAGAGGCCCCAAACACAGCCACCATGGCGTGCCATCATGCACTGCCATGGTCCATGGGCCATGGCACGTGGCATGGCAATGGCAGCAGGCGGATAAGGACCTTTCACATCGGAAACGGCGAGGTATGCTTTCTCCGAGGACCAATACACAACGCATTTGTGCTGCTCTCGCCAATGAGTCAGGCATTCGTTTCGACAGGTCTGTGTTGTGACGGGTCTGGTGATATTCCCGAAACACAGAGCGCGTCTATTTCCAGGTTTCCAGCTCTTCATCCGAAAACACCTCAAAACCTTGCATTTTTATCTGAGTCCAGCCACTGATCTGAGTCCGGCCACGCAAGACCGAAAGGCGTGTGGGTGAGTGAGTGAAGCTCCTCGCCCATTATTGACCGGCCGCCACGGGCAAAGCCGCCAGCACCACCGCCGCCGCGCACACGCTCTCGCGCCACAGCCTCTCTCTGTCTCCCTCGCCTCACTCGCGTCTATCTGTGCGCGTCAACTCGCCGCATTTAGACTCGCGCGAGGATCTTTCGTCGCGTCAACCCGTTCCTCTTTTGGAGCGAGTGCTGGGGGCTTTGCGGAAGAGGCGGCAGCGCGTCCAGTTGGGGCGGCGGCGATCGATTGAGCCCCGCAGAACCACACAGTCCGTATTTGTCGAGGGACGATCGCGACGTGTGAAGGCTGCTTTGCCCCGTGGTGCCAGTAGTATCGAGAACGGAGAGTGCAGGTACGGCGGCATGAGTGGCTGGCCAGCAGGTGCCGAGCACTGACCATCATACTACGCGTGGGTTGATTATTGAATAGTGACAAGAGCGAGGAGACGATGTTGCATCCGACCAACGTCTTCCAGGACATTGACGGGATTCGCCGCACGATTGCTGGTGCGTCGGCGCGAAGCGGCTTGGGTGGCCTGTGGGTGGGTTGTCTCATGTTGTGTGGATTTATCCGTAGGCAAGCGACCGGTGGTGTTTCTCGACTACGATGGCACACTGTCGCCGATCGTTGATATTCCAGACCGTGCGTTCATGACGGATGCGATGCGCCGTGCACTCGACCAGCTCTCGTCCAAGTATGTGACGGCCATTGTCACGGGGCGGTCGACTGAGAAAGTGCAGAACTTTGTGCAGCTCGACAACCTCGTGTACGCCGGCAGCCACGGCTTTGACATTAAGGGCCCCAAGTCGCTGCCGATCAGCTGCCAGGTCGCTGACAACTTCCGACCGATGCTCGAGAAGTGCGTGGAGGAACTGTCGGCCCAAATCGCCCACATCCCCGGCGCGGAGATGGAGGACAACCGCCTCGCCGTCTCGGTCCACTACCGCCATGTACGTCATTTACAGCGAGTTCTCTTTTTCTCAGGTTAATGTTGATGATTGTCGGTACTCGAAGGTACCCCTGGAGCTTCAGCGTGAAGTGGAGGACATTGTCGACCAGTACATCGCACTCCACCCGTCGCTGGTCAAGAAGCACGGCAAGAAGGTATTCGAACTTCGCCCGCGCGTGGACTGGAACAAGGGTCGCGCTGTGATGTACATTCTCGAGGAGCTCGGCCTCGACGCCGAGAATGTCGTCCCGTTCTACTTGGGCGATGATGTGAGTGACGAGGACGCATTTCTCGCACTCAACTCTCGTTCGATCGGTAAGGGCATCTCGATCATCGTGCGTGACCCAGAGGCGACCAAGGTCGATCTACCGGGAGACGCGAAGCAGCTCCCAGCCACGACGGCTTCCTACTCGCTGCGCGACACGCTCGAGGTCGAGCAGTTTCTGACGGTGCTCGCGACCCTCGAGGAGGTCGCGTGCTCCTCTTTTTGACATCCGCTGGAGACCGCGTCGTCTCCAGAGCGTGATCTTTCCGCTCGTGGACTCGTCCCCTGTCGTCGTCTCGCGAGTGCTGCTGCGTGTTGTGCTTCTCCTTTTGCTCTGCTCTTTCCATTCCCGTCATCGGCGACGCCCCGCGAGGCGCTGACCACGGCCGGTCGTGTTTCGTCGTCTCGCTCCTCCGCTCCAGCCCCTCAACTCCGCCTTGCGCTTCGTCCTCCGTTCACGAAGCGCAAGCGCCGATAGCGTGGCTCATGGGGTTCTTGGCCCCCCAAAATGGGTGCGCTTTACGCCTTTTTGGGGGATCTGTACGCTAGAAGAGGGAATACAGTACGACCGTGTGTATTTTTCCAGAAATTCCGAATTTCGTCCATGTCTATTTCTGTAGTATTCTGCGTTCTGGGTGATTGGGTGATTGCTGCCCTCATTCGGGCGGTGAGGGGCGCTCCGTTTCCGGGCGTGGGGGACTACGAAGCGAGATCGAAAATGATGGCGTTGCGAGTGACGACGCAGACGGCGGCGCGTGCGCTGGAGACGAAGGCCCCGCGCGCCGCGGCCACCGGCGTGCGCTTCTTCTCGGACGCCAAGACCCCCGAGGAGGAGGCCGCCGCCAAGGCCGCCGCCGAGAAGGAGGAGGCGCTCATGACGCAGCTCAAGAAGCAGGTGCTCGACGAGTCGCAGCGCACGAGTACGTGACGGAGAACGGGGTTTTCGAATATATACGTGTGTAGTGACGCGTGGTGTGTGTGGTGTGTCTCGCAGTCCTGCCGTTCCACGCGACCAACGCCGTGAGCCCGTCGGTGGACGCGGCGCCGATCCCGTACCCGAAGGAGGTCGCGCTCGTGTCGGGCGTCGACACGTGGGCGTTCGGCCGCAAGGGCAAGCTCTTCATGCCCACGCGCCACCAGATGCAGAGCGGCACGTACAACACGCGCCACTGGGAGATCCGATTTGAGGCGCCGCGTACGTACAACCAGTTGTGGCTTGTGGATGGCGGCTGGCAGCCTCACTAACCTTGCGTTCTGGTGGTCCATCGCCTATGATAACCGACAGGCACGTGGACCAACCCGCTGATGGGCTGGACCAGTACCGCGGACCCGCTCCACGGCATGGTGCTCAAGTTCGACACGAAGGAGGATGCGCTCCACTTTGCCGAGAAGCAGGGCTTCGAGATCGAGACCCACGAGCCGGCTCCGCTTGGCAACTTTGAGGGCGAGATCTCGTACTCTCACAACTTTCTGCCGGCCCACATCGAGAACTACATCAAGAAGCACGGCAAGAAGTCGAACGTGATCTTCAAGCACCCGACGGGCCGCCGAAGCAACTGGGTCAAGACGCTCAAGTACCACGGCGATGGCGTCGTCGCGCAGCACGGCGGTGAGGCCAACGAGCAGTAATCTTGGACACGACGTGTCCATCTGTAATGCGGAAGCACAGGCCGCGAATTCGTCGCGTTTTGCCTGATCGCCTACGTAATGAACGCACCAAATGCACACTATTCGACTGAACAACGGCGGACCATGCAAGTTACTTGTATCCATTTGCAACGTCCAAACTGAGTGGATTCAGTGATCATGCAGCACATGCAGATAAAAGCGAGAGGAGGAGGGAAAAAATGTATCCTTCTGTCGTCTACGAGGACATAGGGGGGACTCTTGGGTGGTGTGGACCTACGGTAGAGTCTCTAGACGACAACGTGGGCGGTCTGCGCCGCGGGCTGCGACTGGTTGTAGCGGAGCTCCGGCATGGCTTCCAGATCAGCCTGCTCCTGCGAGGATGTGGTCTGGGTCATGTGCGTCTGGTACGCCGGGTGCTGTAAATCATGGATGCGGTTAGTGAGAGGGAACGATAACAAACTGAGCAGATCTGAGCGACGAGAACGTACGCGGGCGATCAGGAAAAAGTTGAACAGCGCCAAGAGAAGGAAGAAGAGGCCGAGCAGCGTGCCGATCCAGCCCTGCGAGAAGGCCAGGAACGCGATCCTGTGTACGAACCACACGTGTGGATGCGTCAAAAGCACGAAAAAAGCATCAAGCCAGTGCGATACGACCAACGTACGCCATGATGTAGCCGGCCTTGCCCGGGGCAGTGAACATAAAGCCAAAGTTGTTCTTGACCTTTTCGGCGACCGACGGGAACTGCTCGTGGTTCTCGATGAACACGAGGCCGACGGCCATGGCGCTGTACGAGATGAAAAAAAAAAAAAAACATATTCGTGAGTACCCCGGTAGACAGACACATTGGAGGGACAACCCACAGTCAAACCATACATGAGGTAGATCACAACGAGGAAGTCCGAGTAGCTGCGGGCCATGAACATACGGATGAAGCACGTCGCGGCGAGCAGGATCGCGGCGCCGAGATTGGCGAAGCGCATGTAGCCATTGATGCGCTTGATGTCGGTCGTCGCGATGCGCTGCGTGAGGTCGTCCGTCTTGTCCTTGAGCGCCTTGGGCATCTGCACGTTGGCCGGCATCTTGAAGCTCGCGCCCTGGAGGCCCGTGGTCGAAGTGGCCGAGGTCGTGGACGACGGCACGGCGGTCGTAGTCGCGCCTGTGGTCGCAGCAGCAGCAGTGGCAGTGGTGGCGGAGGCCGGCGGCGCGTTAGGTTTCGTGGCCGACGGCTCGGGGGAGAGCGACACAGGCGAGCCAGCTTTACCCGTGGTGGACGACGGCTCCATCATGATGCTAAGATAGAATCGATTCTTAGGAGGTCGGAGTGCGGTCTATGAAAAGCCCTCGGAGGCTCAACGCGCAGCGCTACGCTGGGGAGCAAGGGGGGGCTATTTCCGTGGGAGAAGAGAATTACCGTCCGCGGCGGCAGAGGCAAAGACACAGTCACACAACCTGAGTCATGCCGCACGGGGAAGCCTACTGATATAACAGAATAGGTGACTTACGGTTTGTATGCCACGAAGCCAGTCACTCATCTGGGAACGCACTTTTACCGTCACTGTGGGTGGGTTCACAAACCGTGAACCCGAATTGTTGGGTTGACCCGCGCCGAATTTTATTGGTGATATCGGCTTCTGGAGGGTTTTGTCAAAATACATCACGAGCTTCGCAACAAGTATAGTTCGCACAATTTCCAAGTTTGGTTTTGCAGTTCGAATCTAGTAAATCAATACGATTGGATGAAATGAATGCTCCTGTGACGTCGGCCAAGAAGAGGTCTGGTCGGAACCGGAATGCCTGTCAGCGTCGAAGCGGAGGTCTCCGCGAGTCGGCCATGGACGACACGTTGAAGAAGACTGCTGCGGCGTCCGTGGGCGCGCTGCTCACATCTCTGGCGGTACGTTATGGCTGCTGGCCGTATACGCATGGACATACATTTTCTCACACGTGTTGGAAATGGAATTCCACAGGTTGCTCGTACGTCGGCAAGAGGACGAGTTCCATGAGCTTCTTCGGCGCTGACGGATACTGTGGTTGCTTGGTGCGTGTAGCGCTGGAAGTGGTCAAGACACGGCTGCAAGTGCAGGCGCCCGACATCGTCCACGTGCCGCAGGAAGTCAAGAAGGTACCGCCCATGCGCTGCGTCGGTTTGGTAGCGATGTTCGATGTGATCTAATCCGGCGTGTTGACCAGTCGTCCCATTACTGCTTCTCCAATGGTCTGATGGACACGATGCTGCCCAAAGAGCGTCTGCTCAAGCGCTGCCGGTGCGCGGCCGACGAGATTTGCAACCACACAAAGCCCACGAGTTTGCTGCGCACCATGGCACGGATCGTGCGACTGGAAGGGCCCCTCGCGCTGTACGCCGGGCTGCCGCCGACGCTGCTCATCGCCGTGCCCTCCACGGCCATGTATTTCCTCTCCTACGAGGCGATTTTGCGTCGACTCCAAGACGCCATGCCCAACCAGAGCGTCGGGCCGCTCGCGATGGTTGCCGGCGGCGTGGCGCGCGCCGGGTCGGCCACTGTGTTCTCGCCGCTTGAGGTCATCCGCGTGCAGATGCAGGCCAGCACGGCTGGCGAGTCGTTCCTCCACCACTTGGGCCGCGTGATCGGCGCCGGCCCGCGGCATTTGTACGCCGGGCTGGGTGCGACGCTCGCGCGCGACATCCCATTTTCCATGATGTACTGGTACGGTATCGAGACGTCCAAGCCCGTGCTTCACCGGTATCTGCGCATCGAGGACGCCAACAAGAAGCAAGTCGCGGTCGCGCTGCTCGCGGGCATCGCGGCCGGCACGCTCGCCACGGTCGCGACGCACCCGTTCGACGTGGTCAAGACGCGCGCGCAGGTCTCGATCTACTCGGCGACATCGTCCACGCACCACGGCGACGGGCGCCCGCGATCCTCGCTGCAGATGCTGCGGCGCATCTGGCTTCAGGAGGGGCTCCACGGCGTCACGGCGGGGCTCACACCGCGCGTCGCCAAGGTCGCGCCCGCGTGCGCCATCATGATCTCGTCGTACGAGGCCGGCAAGATCGCGTTCAATACCTCCTCCCAGTAGACAGCGTTGGGAGCATGCGCAACATAACGATAGACGTCAATAGAGAATGTTCCGTCCCTCAATTGGGTATTTGCTCCACGTTTTCGTTCTTGTGTGTACAGGAGCAGTTTTTAGGTGGATGCCATCAAGCGGTGGTGGTCCACAAACTTTGAAGCAGTTGGTTATCGTTCCCATGGGCTTCCAGGATTGAGACAACCCCTTCCCAGTCGAACGTCTGGCCTTTGTGGCCACCGAGCAAAATGCATGACAGCCAAGCCCATACAGTAGCGACGCGGAATTCGAAGCCTTCTTGTTCCAGTAGAACACTCTACACTGTACGTACGATTGTGTGGCTGGTGCAAGATCCTTCCGTTGGGTTCAACGACCGGGGAGCTCTGCGCTGGCCGAAAGTTGTGGCGTCGACGGCGTTCGTCCAGACAGTCCTCGATCTCATCCACCGCTCCCGAGATTATGGGTGCAGAGCAGCCGCCATTGAACGCCTGGCAAAAGCTTGGGCCACACGAAACCAACATGGCCCAGCCGGGCGACTGGACAGGGACCAGAACGTTCTTTGGATCGATCGTATCAACCACCACCGCCATCGCGGCCATTCCTGGAGCGGCCACATGTGCATTTCCAGCTTGTTTGGGTTCCGCGTGGAACAATTTCTGTCAGGACACGGTGTGTGGAATATTGGGGATTAACGCGCCATGCCCATAATCGCGCCCCGAGCCCTAAGCCATGTGAGCCCACAAATTGCGGTGGCCGCTGTTTCACGAGGGCTAGGGACGGGCCGGAATACTCCAGCAGCCGATATGGTGGTCTAAACTGGATCGAATTTTCCTGCATTTGGCTCAACCCATGCTTGTGTGAACGAATACGGTTGTCATCACCTATTCCACACTGAAAGAACTAGAGGATTTAGTTCCACAGGGTTTGATCCGACTCGCCTGCCGGTTTTTCCGGCCTGATCTCTGGGTGCCGCCGCTTTCTCCTTCGTGTCCATCATGCCGGTCGAACTGCCGCCGCCTCCACATCGCGATCGACGGCGGCAGGGCGACACGGAACAAATCTCCTTTGTTCTCCGGGGATCCGCTCCTGTTCTTCGCTCCTCCTCCTTCTTCCTTCTACAATGCCGGCGAAATGGGGCTCCTTCCTCCATGACGCTCCGTCGTCGTCGTCCTCGGCCAAGGGCGACAGCGACGACGCCACGACGACGGCCTCGTCGCAGTCCAGCTCCCAGCGCTCGGCCGCAAGCGCGCTCTCGCGGCGGCTCCTACTCTCGCGGAAGCGGCCGCGCGTGCCGCCGCTCTCGCCCTCGGCGCTCTTCAACCGGCTCCAGACCGCGAGCCTCACGGTCGTGGACTGCCGAGCCGCGGCCGACTTTGCCGCGGGCCACGTGCGCGGCGCGCTCCACTGCGAGCACGGCCGCCGCGCGCGCCACAAAAGCGTCGAGGACGTGCTGGCCGCGAGCGGAAACGCCGCGCTCGTCGACAAGCTCCGCGCGCGCGACATGATGGAAATCGTCGTGGTCGGCGCCAACCGCTCGGCCAACTCGCTGCTCGCGCGGCTCGACGGCGGCTACCGGTTCGCCAAGCTGCTGCTCCGCGAGGGCCGCGTGTTCTCGGTCTATTTCCTCGCGCAGGGCCACCACGCGTTCGCGGCCAAGTACCCGTTCATGCTCCAGCGGAACGCGCCGCCCGGCGCTGCGCTCACGAGCAGCTCCATCTCGACCGACACGACCCACAGCTCACCGCGAGACCTCGACGATGATGACGACGACGAAGAGGAAGAGGATGATGACCAACACCAGAATGTGGACGCAGCCCCGGCGGCGCCGGCCAAGCTCGTGCCGGTCGTGCAGTACCCGAACGAGATCCTCCCGGGCTTTCTCTTTCTGGGCAACTTTTGGCAGGCCAACGACCCGCAGATCGTCGCGGACCTCGGCATCACGCACATCGTCAACATGGGCGCGATCACGGACGACCGCACCAAGTTTGCCCACGTGACGTACCTCGACGTCGAGATCGCCGACCGCGAGAGCGTCGACATCCGCAAGGAGTTTGCCCACACGGTCGCGTTCATCCAGCGCGCCGCGCAGGCCTCGCCGCCGGCGCGCGTGCTCATCCACTGCGTCCAGGGGGTCTCGCGGTCCTCGACCATCGTCATCTGGTACCTCATGCTCGAGACCAAGTGTACGCTCTCGGCCGCGTACTCGTACGTGCTCGCGCGGCGGCCACTCATCTTCCCGAACCGGGGCTTCATGGCCCAGCTCATGGCCAACGAGAAGGCGCTGTACGGCGTCGAGAGCGTCCAGCCGCAGGACCTCGACCTGCTCCAGCACGGGCTGCTGCCGCCGCTTGACCGCAAAGGGTCGGCGCTGCGGCTCTCGGGCTCGGCCTGACATGATTCCACTCACTCCCCCGACAATGGATTTTTATCTTGGCTTTTTATGAGTTACTTGGTGTCTTTACCGCAGCGTGTGGAAGATGCGGCCGTTGTCGTACTTGCCGTTGAAGAACCGGCCCGCCCAGGAGACGCCGTCCTTGTCCACGTACTGCGCGTGGTCGCTGTGCATACGCCCGAACCGCCACGCGCCCGTGTACACGGCGCCGTCGGCCCACTGGTACCGGCCCTCACCGTGGAACGCGTTGGCCTGGAACTCGCCCTGCAGAGTCCATCCCATCATCCGTCGCTACGGTCGTTTCGTATCAATCCCCGCGACTCCATCCACGTCCACGCACCTCGTAGACTGCGCCCGTGGCGAAATGGTACGTGCCGCGACCGTGCATGGCGTCTGCCTCCCACTGGCCGTCGTACTTCTCCGGCCCGTACGCGTACACGCCGTGGCCGTGGCGCTGCACGACGCCGCCCACGGTGCGGTACTCGCCCGTGTACGTCGCGCCGTCCGCGAAGCTGAACACGCCGTGCTTGACCACGGTCTCATCTTCCGGCGGCGCGACCGGGGCGCCGCTGTCCTCGGGCTTCTCCTCCTTGGCGGCCGGCGGCTTGGTGGCCGCGGGTGCGGCGGCCTTGGGTGGCATGGTTTGTGTGTGAGTATGTGTGGTTGCGTCGCTTCGCGTTCGGTGGGGTCACAGGATCTTGAAGCGACGCCGGGCAGCGACCGGCTCCGTTATTTGTAGTACTCCTCCGCGCCACAGAAAAGAAAAAAAGCAGACCATGGAGGAGTTCCTCCACCTGTATGAGATGGAGAGCCTGTCGCTGGGCATCACGGCCCGCAAGGACATCGTCGAGCAGGTGCGGCGCTTCTTCCTGGGCGACGCCGCGGCCGCGAGCGGGCTCTACCTCACGGCGCTCGCCATGGCCGCGCGCCACAGCGAGGCCAAGGGCGGCGACGCCAAAGACCACGACGACGGCCAGACCGAGCCGGCGACGCCGCGCGCGCTGCGGCTCGTCGTCGCGGGCAACTCGAAGGAGTGCTTCCGCAACCGGCTGCGCAACATCCAACTCGTCGCGCTCAGCAACGCGATCGTGCGCAGCCGACTGCTGGGCATCACGGCGCTCGACTTTTGCCACAACTACCTGGGGGAAGCTCAGAGCGACGACACGACCAACACCGGCGGTGGGGACTCGGAGGGCAGCTCCCATGCGTCGGGGATCGTGCTGGACGAGACGCCGTTTTTGCTGGACGCGGCGCCGGCGCTCGCGCGGCTGCTGGCCGTGACGGCCGTGTACGCCAGCGAGATCGAGGAGCTCAACCTCAGCGGCAACCGGATCGGCCCCGAGAGTTGCAAGATGCTCTGTGCGGCGCTGAGCGAGCACGCAGCGCCCCTGCGCCGGCTCGATCTGAGCGGCAATCCGCTCGGCGTCGCCGGCGGCCACGCGATCGCGGGGCTCGTCACGAACGCCAAGTGCCCGCTCGAGTCGCTCAACGTCAACGACACGGAGCTCGAAGTCGAAAACCTCGTGGCGATCGCGACGGCGCTGCGCACGAACCACACGCTCGTCGAGCTGTTCCTTGACAAGCCCATCGTGCGCACGAAAGAGGAAGAGGCCGTGCAGCACATCGGCAAGATGCTCCAGGTCAACACGACGCTGCGCGTGCTGAGCCTCAACAAGCACGCGCTCACGGACGCTGGCGCGCAGGTGCTGGCCGAGCGGCTGCTGGACAACGCGACGCTCCAGCGGCTCTCGCTGCGCGCCAATCTCATCGGCGCGACCGGGGCCGCCGCGCTCGCGGCGCTGCTGCTGCGCCACGACGCGCTCGCCGAGTTCGACCTGAGCGCCAACCGGATTGGCGACGCCGGCGGCGCGGCCTTTGCCAAGCTGCTGCGCCACAACACGCGCCCGCTCGCGACGCTCGCGCTGTGCTCGACGTACCTCACGGACGACGGGCTCGCAGCCATCGCGCGCGCGTGCCTCGAGCCACGCCACCGCGAGACCAACCGGCTCCAGAGCCTGCTGCTCTGGGGCAACGACTTCGGGCCGACCTCGGGCGCGCTCTTCCTCGAGCTCCACCGCGGGCGCTTCGCCGACTGGGACGTCGAGACCGACTTTCTGCCGATCCCCAGCGACGACGCCGACGATGGAAACGACCGCGCTGTGCAGGTCGCCCACCGTGACGTGCGCCGCGCCGCGGCCTTCGCGTCGCCCAAGCGATGAGTGAGCTCCCCACCTCGTAGACAGGACGGCTCGGAAATGCGGACCTCTGATTGGCGGATCCGTACCCTATTTTCCAAAGTACGGCTTAAGTACGTGTTTTTTGTTGTTGTCTCCGGAGCTCCTCATAAAATCACAAGAACCGTCTCATGCTGGCAGCACGCATCGCTCGGCGCGTGGCACGGCGTGGGCCGCTCGGCCAGACCTGCCCGTGGCAGTGCCACGGTGTGCCATCGCCATGCCCCACCTCACGGCGCTGGGCCTCGATCTCGTCGCTGGCGCCGCCGCCGGCCGACAACGACGAGAGCTTTGCGGCCCGCGCGGCGCGCGTCCAGCACGAGCTCTCGGTCGTCCACAGCGTCGCGATGGCCGCGCACGTCCACGACAAGCTCACTGAGCTCCGCACCGAGGCGCAGCGCCCGGACCTCTGGACCCACGACCAGACCCACGCCGCCCACGTGCTCCAGCAGCTCGCGGCGCTCGAGGCCCGCGAGAGGCGCGTGCTCGAGCTCCGCGCGCGCTTCCTCGACGCCAAGGGCATGTACGCGCTCGCGAGCGAGGAGCGCGAGCAGAGCGTCATGGACGAGTGTGCCTTCGCGATGGCAGAGCTGCTGGGCGAGGTGCGTGCGCTCCGCGTCGAGCTGCTGCTCGCGCGCGACAGCGACGCCGCGGCGTGCTTTGTCGAGATCCAGGCCGGCGCCGGCGGCACCGAGAGCTGCGACTGGGTCGCCATGCTCGCGCGCATGTACGCGCGCTGGGCCGACGCGCGGGGCTTCCGGGCGCACGTCGCCGACGAGTCGCCCGGCGACGAGGCCGGGTTCCGCGCGGTCATGCTGCGCGTCGACGGCGCGTTCGCGTACGGCTGGGCCAAGACCGAGGCCGGCGTCCACCGGCTCGTGCGGCTGTCGCCGTTCGACAGCGCCGCACGGCGCCACACGTCGTTTGCGCAGGTACGTGTGTACCCCGTGGCGGCCATGCGCAACACCAAGAAGTCTGCTTATGAGATCCCGGCCAAGGACCTGCGCATCGACACGTACCGCTCGTCTGGCGCCGGCGGGCAGCACGTCAACACGACCGACAGCGCCGTGCGCATCGTGCACCTGCCGACCAACACGGTCGTGACGTGCCAGTCGGACCGCTCGCAGCACCGCAACAAGGCCGAGGCCATGGACATGCTCCGCGCCAAGCTGTACCAGCGCGAGCTCGAGCAGCAGGCGCGCGCGCGGCACGAGTACACCCAAGGGCTCGGCGAGAACGCCTGGGGCAGCCAGATCCGGTCGTACGTGCTCCACCCGTACAAGATGGTCAAAGACCACCGCACCAAGTACGCCACGAGCGACACGCAGGCCGTGCTCGACGGCCACGCGCTGGACCGGTTCATGGAGGAGATGCTACTTTTCGAGGCTGCCGGGGCCACGACGGAGGACGACTGATGAAAATGGAAGGAAGAAAAAAAACAATCTATCTGAAATTTAAAAAAAGAGAAACGACCTGTTGCCACACGTAGCTATCGCTCGTTGCTGCTGGACGACGACAGCAGCGACAGGTTGGCTTCGCGCCGCCGCGGGGCCGACAGCAGCGACGGGCGCGTCGCATTCGGGTTCGTGGCCTCGTCGGCGACGCGCCGCGCGATCTCGGCGAGCAGGATGTCGCGCTGGCTGCTCGAGATCACGCCCGTGTTCTCGGCCCAGTCGAGCACTTCGCCGACGCGGCGCGTGACAAAGTCTTTTTCTTGCACGGTGCGGCTCAGCATGAACGCCTGCTGGTGGAACGAAATGTCGATCTCGCACGGGTCCTGGAGCCACGGCTCGCCGTCAATCTGCACGGGCAGCTTGTCCTTGAGCGAGATCTTGATGCGCTTGGCCTGGCAAAGACGCACGGCCTTGGAAAGCCCGACTTGCATCTGGCCCAGATGGAGCGTGCCGTACACTGCCACAACATCCAAGAAGCCGTCGTGGGGCGATGAAGAGCCGACACGTTGCGAACCAAAGAGCGAGCCGTCGCCATCGGAGAGCGAGCCGTCGTCCGTCTCGGACGCAGAGACTTCATCGTCATCCTCCGAATCGGACTCGTCGTGCCAGAGCGTCGAGCCACCGCCATAACTGTTAATGTTGAGCAGAATCACGCCCTCGGTGCCGTCTGGGAGCAGGATCTCCTTGCCGTCACACTCCAACGCGATCTTGGACGGCAGCCCCGCACACGTGCGCACCAAAAAGTTCTTGGCGCCAAACTGACTATACCACAACTTGTTCACAAACTGGCTCACAAACAACCCTGGCGAGCGCTCTCGCTGTTCATGGAACTCCAGCGCGACCTGCGCGTCGACACCGACTCCAATGTAGTTGTTGAGCACGCCGCGCTTCTTGCCATCAATGTTCACGAGCCATCGGTCCAGCAGGCTCACGTGGGCGGCTTCCACTTCGGCGAGAATGTCGCTCACGTCCTTGGTCGAGAAGCCACTGCCCCAACCGAGCACGCGCGCGAGATCGTTGCCCGTGCCAAGAGGGAGGATCGCGATCGGCGGTTGGCGCGGTGCGTCGATCTCGTCCAGTGCGCCAAGCACCCAGCCCACTGTACCGTCGCCGCCGCACACCAAGATACGAAGCCGCGGGATATCTTTGAACTGCAGCAGCGGCGTGATCGGACTCTGGTGCGCGAGATCGTAGATCTGGATCGGGTTGAGCCACCTTCGGATCTGGCGAAGCACATGGAGTCCCATCTGGCCGCCACTGCGACTGTTGATAAACACAAGCAGCGGCGTTCCATCCTTGGGCGGGATGATATCGAACGGGAACGCATCGCTCGAGATGCTCATAGTCGTCGTGTTGGATGGACGCTTCGTGGTGATCGCCAGTGGAGGAAGGAGTTCGCTGCTGTCGCGTCGCTTCATTGGTGTGGTCAACGGGGACTCGGCTTCGCTCAGGACCGTCGACTCGGCGCTTAGTGGCGGTATTTCCTCCACGAACGACGGCTCGTGCGACGACACTGTCCGCGGCGATGTACACGGGCTGGATCCGGCCGTGGAGGGCGACGACGCGTCCGTGTCCGTGAGCTGAGAGGATGTCGTGGCCTTGCCGCGACCCGTCGTCGTGGCAGAAGTGGGCGTGAGCGCACTCGGGCGTCGCAGGCGAATGTTCGACATCTTGTGGACCGCGATCTGCGCGGCCGTGCGCACGCTCGAGAGCGCGCGCTGCGACTTGGACGCGATGCTGGTCGTCGCGTCCTCGCGGAGAATCACGGCCGACGGCGGCAAGATCAGGTTCGCGTGGCGCCCAAAGTCGCAGTGGCGCAACAAGTAGTGGCGGTGCGTGTGGCGGTGGCGGTGGCGCGGCGACGCGGCCGCCGCATGGAGCGACGCGTTGAAGCACTCCTCGTGGACGCGCATGTGGCACCACGCGCACTTGAGCCCCGAGAGCGCGAGAATGCTGCCGCAAAAGAGCCCGCAGACCGAGCACGTGTCCATCGGGTCGATGTTGCCCTTGACCCAGAGGTGCGGCTGCAGCGCGAACGCGCCGCGGCGCGCGTCCGCGGCCGTGATGGCCGCCATCTTGCACGCGCAGCGCTGGTCGTCGTCGTGGCCCGTGGCGTCGCCGCCCGCAAACGTGGAGGCGGTCGTCGCGCTGCTCGACGCGGCGGCACTCGTGCGCGGCTTGATGGTCGAGGCCGCGCACTGCGCGTGGGCAAACATGCCGCACAGGTCGCAGGTCACGACGTAGCTGCGGATGCCGTAGACCGTGGACTCGCAGATGTTGCACCAGTGCGGGCCCGCGAGATTCCCCGGGCGCCACTGGTGGTACCCGAGCGCGTAGGCGCCGTCGCGGAAGCTGCGCCACGTGAGGTAGAAAAACAGCTTGCGCGTGAGCAGGAACGCGAAGAGCGCCGAGGCCGCGAGCACGAGCAGCGAGCCCACGCGCTGGAAGAGCTCGAGCGCCTCGGGCGGCACGAAGGAGGACGTGGGGTCCACGAGCCCGTCGCTCGCGGCGTCCATGGCGAGAAAGGCGGTCGGAACAAACGGGGGGCGTCGCTTGGGGGAGAACGCTCTGCGCGGAACGCAAATGGCCGAACTGAGAGAAGAGGGAGAACAGATTACGCGAGGTGGCGTAACCCACGTCGAAGAGGGAAAGCGTAACCGGCGTCGAGGGATGTACTGTAGAGAACGCATATAGTACGATATCGAGGGGTGCACAGTTTAGACCAATCAAGGTACAGAACAAGAGTTACTTAAGTACGTTGAAGCTCGGAACCAAAAACAAAAACGCGAAGAATCTCGAACGCTGGAGACGGGACGGATCTCAAAAGAGGGAGCCGCTCCACTTCACAGAGATCCGTCGGAGAGGAAGGGAGTGAGGCAACCACGCACAGCTTCAGCAAAACACTCGATACTATGGTGCGAGTCAACGTGGACGCATGGTGTTCATTAGTTTGGATAGTACGTATGGACGGTACACGACAGCGACTGCCTCACTTCAGTCTGTGCAGCGGTCTGCTCGGCGGAGAAGGGCGGACGCTTAAGCCGCGAGCTTCTTGGCCACGCCAGCGAAGCTCTCGCCGTGGGCCTTGGCGACGTCGAGCTCGAGCTTGGACGGCTGACGCGAACCGTCGCCGCCGGCGATGGTGCCCGCACCCCACGGCGAGCCGCCGTGGATCTCATCGAGGTTGAAGAGAAGCGGCGAGCGGTAGCCGAGGGGCACAAAGGTCATGCCCTGGTGCGTGAGGAAGGTCACGGTAGTGTACGCCGTGGTCTCCTGGCCACCGCCGAGCGTGCCCGTGGAGAAGAAGATACCGGCGGGCTTGCCCACGAGGCCGCCTTTGGCCCAGAGGCCGCCGCACGAGTCGAAGAAGGCCTTGACCTGCGCGGGCATCGAGCCAAAGCGCGTCGGGATGCCGAAGAGCACACCGTCGGACGCGGCGAGGATCTCCGGAGTGATGACCGGGTGGTCCTTCTTGGGCGCCGCGTGCATCTTGGAGAGCACTTCCTCCGGAAGCGTCTCGGCGATCTGGTAGATCGTGGCCTTGGCGCCAGCGGCTTCGACACCCTCCTTGATGGATTCGGCCATCTTGACGATGTGGCCGTACGTGGAGTAGTAGACAATGACGATGTTGGTCATGCTGGACTTGAAGCGAAAGAGACGAAAGGAGGCTTGAGAGGAACGGAGGAAATCCGAAAGTGAGAAATGGTCGGCGGTGAGCTGTGGATCCGACTGCGAGGGGGGGGAGATCCTCGAGATGAGGATCTCCTTCCACGACAAAACTCTTTGTTCGGCTTGGATCTTTTATGCCTGCTGGAAGCGATATACCTGTGGAATGGGTTGCCATTGGGAACAGGTTCTATGAAGATCAACCCTGCGGCGCGTAGGATCAACCTCCAAGAAGACATTCCCGCTGTTCTTGAAGTTGGCAGGATTACCCAGGCGTTCCGTTGTTGGAGCCAACGAAGCACCAACCAGCGATTTGATTGGTTACATGGATTACTCAGATTCGTAAACCTACGCCAACCAACAGGAAAAAAAACATGGAATCAGATTTACCTAACCCTTCCCGAGAAGATCACGACGCCTCATGTGACGAGGTGGGAAAATCCGGACCAGCCAGCCATCAATCTTCTTGGAGGGGCACATGAGAATGTTGCGCAGGCACCATGCGCGACATTCGTTCTCCTGGTGGCTGATCGTGGATAGGGCAGAGCATGCGCATTGAGAATGCTGCATTCTGCATGATTGGTCTTGCAAATGGTTTTAAATTTCCATGGTGGTTCGTCGTCTTCCGTTCGATAGAACCAGCCAATTCTCCACGGAACCATTATGCACGGAATGTTCTTGGGGAAGACCCTAGAACCCAAAACGCCAAAAAAGGAGTGTGTAGGAAAGGAAGATGCAAAACTGGGATACAGATTAACTGAGGAGATACAAGGGATGGCCGCTGCGCTCGCGGAGGATGATGGCTTACTCGGCCATGCAGAAAAGACGGCGGAAGAAGCTGGCCTTCTTCTTGGGCTCCGCGGCCGGCACGGCCGGCACCTGCTCGACGGCCGCGGGCTTCTCGACGGTCACGGTCTCAGGCTCGTTCACGGGCTCAGCGGCCTTGGTCTCGACGGGCTCAGCGGCCTTGGCCTCGACGGGCGCCACCTCGTCCTTGGCCGAGAGCTTGACCGCGACCTGCGCGAACGTCTCGCCCTGGACCTTGGCGACGTCGAGCTCGAGCTGGCTGGGCTGGCGCGAGCCGTCCGGGCCGGCGAGCGTGCCGGCGCCCCACGGCGAGCCGCCGTGGACTTCCTCAAGGTTGAAGAGCAGCGGCGAGCGGTAGCCCAGCGGCACGAACGACATGCCGTGGTGCGTGAGGAACGTCAGCGACGACATGACCGTGGTCTCTTGGCCACCGCCGAGCGTGCCCGTGGAGAAGAAGATACCAGCGGGCTTGCCGACAAGGCCGCCAGCGGCCCAGAGTCCGCCCGTCGAGTCCACGAGCGACTTGATCTGCGCGGGCATGGCGCCGAATCGCGTGGGCATGCCGAAGAGGATGCCGTCGGCGGCCTGGAGCACCTCGGGCGTCGCGATCGGGTAGTCCTTCTTGGCCGGCGCGTACATCTTGTCGAGCACATCCTGCGGCAGCGTCTCGGCGACCTGGTAGATCGTGGCCGTGACGCCGGCGTTCTTCTCGACACCTTCCTTGACGGCCTCGGCGAGCTGCACGATGTGGCCGTAGGTGGAGTAGTAGACGATCGCGATGTTGGTCATGGTGGATAGGGAGTGGGGGGGAGAGGTCTCGCTGGGGAGAAGCGTGGGAATCTAGAAATGGCCCTCGAACTGAACAGTGAAGCAAGTGTAGGTCCGGCGAATGGGTCGTCCAAGGCGCGTGATCTTCGGTGCGCTTCCGCAACGCGGAGTGATTAGCGGATCGCGGCCGCGCCGGCCGGCGTGACGTGGCCGGTCGGGCTTGAACCTCTAGAATCGTATCGTAACAGCTTTAAAATTGGTCCAAGCAGCTTCATGGAGTATCTATTTACTATGGAAAAGCATATATGGTTATATACGATGATGAAAGAGATCATGCAATTATAGAAGCTTACCTCATCAGGAAGGGGTAGGGGATAGAGGCCGACTCTTCAAAAGATCCAATCATCGCACGCTTTGTCGGTGGCGCGTGGATACATACGTAAGCAGATGCGTGGGAAAGAGTGGTTTTTGGTGGTTTTTGGCACCTTACGGGCTTGTTTCTGCACTCCAAGTGCCACGCGTTAAAATGCATCGATTTCATTGGATGAACCCATATGTCGCTTCGTCGTGATGGAAGTGTAGCCATGTCCCCCCGACGAGCAAGACAAAGCAGTGGAGCATCGGAGTGTACACTTACTGTACGAGTGGTCCCGCTTTCCGTGATGACTTGTATCCACCACCGGACAACGCAACAAATGTTAGAAGTGGTTTCCTGTGGGTTGTTGGGAATCAGGGATCTCGCGCTCGCGCAGAACACAGTATCAAATGCGTCGTGGGAAGAGAAGGAAAGACTTCGGATACGCTATCACAAGAACCGGTATATCTGACCTGAAACGTGATTTTGGCTGCACTCCGTCATGTCTCTTTTGAGCCGTCGTGCGACGAGGTTACAATCGAGCGTTTCTAGAAACGGGATACTGTTTTCGTCACACACTCGCAAGAGTTGACGAGGTTCAGAAGCCACGCACAGTTGCTTATGATTCGCACGGGTCACGTCGACGAGTGGCGATATCACGACCAGCGTCGAATCTGTTTATGCTCGCCGGGGATCGTCTTTCGTAGCACGTTTAATCGTTCTCGTAGCGTCACGGCACAAAGCGCTGACCAAGCTGTGAGCCCGGCTCTGCCGGTCGTGGCGTCACGTTCGGCGCAGCTAGCTTGCCACGGTGGATGATCTCTTGTCGCCATCTAAGAGTGGCATACCAGTTCCTCTCGACTTTGACCGTCCACGTCACCATGTGGCCACAGCCGCCAGAGGGATCCAATAAACGCCATTTCAAACCACAAAACTGGTTGGCCATGTGAAGATGGGGGACCATAGCATTCGGTAGTGGCGGGACGATGGGTGGTAGAATTTGGGGCGACGAGTCGGTGTCCTCTGTGAGCGCGAATACAGTATATTACAGTCTTTTACCGGCGCCCCATAAACATGGTGGCAGGTGGTTCTGACGTCCGTAAACAGGCGTTTATCACTGTCGTTATGTTTCCACCCTCGACTTTGCCTTGGGCTGTATGGTCCAGCCATGCCGGTGATCGAGCTTCAAGTCGCTGCTGGAGAGGCGTCCGAGAGTGGATACTCGCGCCCTCTGAGACGAGTCGTGTGCGAGCCTGTTCTCAACCATCAACACCTTCCATTCCACAATATACACCAGCAAAGCAAGCTCGAGTTCCACTCAGCCTAACATGTTGGGAAGGGAAAAAATCGATGTCATAGTGACGGCCAAATGTGGCTGTTTTATGTGCAATAAGGTGATATGTCACGACGACTTGGATGTCTATCCAGGACGACTACAGAGTGTATGCAGGCACTCGTTGGTTTCAAAACGGCCAAATGACCAGCAGACAGTGGTCTCATATCTACTTCGATCCTTTGAGCCCACATACCCGAGTTCTCTGCAACACCACGCCTCTCCATTCCAGCTGCTGGTCGTTTGAAAACCATCGGACCACGAGCCATCTGGTGATGTTCGTGGGGCTTCATTGGAATGAGATCAGATCATGGGATGGGTTGGAAATGACGATGTGGTTCGCGGGGCGGCAACCTAGTGCAGATGTCAGAAACGCCTTTGCAGTTGAGCTCGGGATCCGCTCCGGGGTGGCGGCACCTGCTCGCTGGAAGCCACGTGGGGGCGCTGGGGGCACCGAACTCTGCCCCGCACACCCCGAGGGTGGGGCCTTCGGTACGTCTTCTACGTGGAGTACAGGATGCCCTATCCGTGGATCGGTATGATCCGTGGAGCGGAGTGGACTATTGCCTCCACGACGACCGGACCCATAGCCAGCTTGGGCGGGCTCGTCGAGCTCGGCTACCCGGTTCCCACGTCGCATTCCATCATTTGCCTCCGCTTCAGCACTTGAACAACCTCACTTCGTCTACAGGCGCCACAATGGTCAAGATCGCGCTCATCACTGCTGTTATCGCGCTCGCTAGCGCTACCCAACAGGCTGACGCAGCGCAAATGACGCTCTCCCACATCATGCCGCTTCTTCAGGGCCTGAAGGGCGGATACGGCGGCAGCAGCTCGCCGTTGTCGTTGGGGTTCCCCTCAATTCTCAACCCAGGGTCGTCGATGACGCCCGGCAGCGTGAGTCCACCGACGACCATCAGCAACCAGGTCACACCGCCATCCGTGAACGTCAACACCGCCAACACTCCGCCGTCGGTGAACGTTAACAACGCCGCCTCGCCCTCATCAGTGAACATCAACACAGCCAACACGCCTCCATCCGTGAACGTCAACAACGCCAACACGCCACCTTCGGTAAACGTGAACAACGCCGTTTCACCGCCGTCCGTCAATGTGAACAACGTCAACACCCCGCCGTCGGTCAATGTGAACAACGCGGCCTCCCCTCCATCTGTGAACGTCAACAACGTCAACAACCCACCGTCGGTCAATGTCAACAACGCCGTTTCACCGCCGTCCGTGA